>CM050323.1:85311737-85410737 GCA_027475135.1 Bactrocera correcta | reverse complement strand
TCACACCCTATTAGGACATCATCCTTCTTGTTCTCCTCTACTAGCCTGGTGAGCGGGGCGGGTGGTATGTCTTCGTCATGGGCCAAGTAGGCCGAGACCAAGAAGAAGGGCTTTTCCTTCTGTTCCACCTTCACCGCTGTGATATCTGCTGTGCTGTAATTAGGACAAAGAAATGCATTTATACTTTTATTGATAAGAATGCATGCCCTAGGTTTACCTCTGATCCGCGTGTAAAACAGGTTATAATTGCTGCTGTTTAGCCCTTTTATGGAATCTTCATTGACCCAGGGCTCCTGTATTAGGCTGATGTCGATGCCCCCCTCGTTCACGAGGGTTGTCAGATTTGCTGTAGCACTCTTCGAGTGCTGCAGGTTAATCTGTACACACCTTATGCTGTTATTATTGGGCATCCCGGGGTTCTTCAATGCCCACATTCCGTAGCAACTGGCTGGCGTCGTCGACATCTTCCGTGTCGTCTTCGTCAGCCGCTTTGTCGCCTTGGAAGATTTTTAATCTGGCCTTGCGTATGCCGAAGCTGATTTTGTTGTCAGTCTTCTTCAATGGACTCCTCACAAATGGCCACTAGTATTGGCTTGCTTGATTTATTTGGGTTTTCCTCCTTGATAAGCTGCCACTCATCTATACCAGGTATAGATTTGTTTTGCAGCTTAATGCACCTCAGGAGTTTTTCGCCTGGCTCCTCTAGTGGGGGTAGCCAAATGCGAGCCCGAGGCCTCTTCGGAATATCGCTGGCGGGTAAAAGCCTCAATTGGAGGCCTTCAAAGGCGTTGCTAATTTTAGCAACACTACCCGTCAGGAAATCTAACGAGGCCTGGTCCGCGCACTTGATGACCCTGTAGCCCCTGAGGGTCTCAGAGGAGTCAAACTCCGGGTGAGGACCCGCCGGATTGTCGAGTACATAGCTTAGCACCATACTCGACAATCTGACGTCGATCTCCACCCATCTCTCCTGTATAGTGTTCGGAGAGGAGGATTTCCCGTCTATAATGGCCACCTGCAGGCTATCTCTGGCTACATCGCTGAAATGCCTTGCCGTTGTTGTGCTGCTGTGCTCTCCTTCGCTCCTCCTCGGTTTTTTGGGCTGAGCTCCGGGTACTTCTGTTGTGGAGCGATTTCTCTTCTGAGAAGTGCTCTCTTTTTTGCTCTGTTCTTGAGGTTGTGATTGCTTCCTTTTCAGGTAGCTTTCATATTCCTCTACGATAGATTTAAGGCGCTTCGTTTCAGCCTCATCAACTGGGGTACCGGCCGCCTGGTCTTTGGCTATCTTCCCTAGTATGAAGACCGCCCTCTGGTACCGGTTTTTCCTCAGCTGATTCTGAGATTTTTTGCGTTTCTTTTTGCTGTCTCCTTTAGCCGCCAGTGCACTTTGGTTGGTGCTCATAGCAGCCTTGGAGGTAGTTGGTATATTTGATACTTTGTCTGCTGTATCAACCGGTGTACTCTGGTTGGTACGTCCGGTAGTACTCTTACTAGTCTCCTGGCTGGAGGCAAGCAGTTCGTCCTCTTCGGATTCCGTTATAGGATTCCTGTAGCTCATGTCCGTGGTCGTCGCTGTTGTCGTCGTCATGGTTGTTGTTGTTGTCGTTGTTGTTTTATTGTTCATGTTTTGGTCCCACGAGTAATCCGGAAAGGGTTGGTCACTCGTCCGCAGAGCCGGTATACGGAGAGAAGGCGATTTATACCTCCGACCTCGCCCGGGCATCGGAGGGGACCGTTCGCGATCAGCTATTTATTACCCCCCGCTGACCATTCAGCCCTTGGCACGGGTACCTCGACACCTTGGCTTAGGGTGATGTTGGTTCGGGTATCCTCACAATTCCACAATAGGAGATGGGCGTAAAACCTAGGGTTTATTCACCCATATCACTATTGTGGGAAATTATGAAGTGTCCCTCTTAGTTCGTAAGATTAGTTTCCTATGGGATGCACACTTTACTCTTACTTAAGCCCCTTCGCCACGGCAAGGCGACCAACGTCAAAGAGGCTTCCTTCTTTAAAAAAAAAAGTTTCAATTAGTAATTGGCTATAATTTATCTTATAGCATACTAACCTGTCGATAGGATTGATCTGTGAAAATAATAATAAAGTAATAATTATATTCAAAACTTAAATAACTTACTTTTAAAATTACCGTCCGTGAGTTTGAATATTTTCAAATATAATATAATGCCAGTATTGCTATTGAGCATGGCAAAATAGTGTTGCGTAAGCTAATTTAAACTCTTTTTTACTACTAAATAGATATTGCAAATTCAAAAAATAATTATTTTAAGAATCATTTTTATTTAAAAACTTAGCTTGGAACTTAAAATTAATATGGTAAATCTGTTAGGATGGTCAAACACTCCATTTGTGAACGAGTAGGATTCCTAATCGCCGGCGTATAGCTAAATTCTGACATATAAAACGTGTATGTAGTTTGTGATTTATACTTAATATAGAAAACGTGGTCATTATAATTATCTCTTGATTTATCTTATAATAAAAAATTGTGTTTTACTGTTCAGACGAATTATTTTAGTATGTAATATCAAACTTTTCCACAATAGTTATCGCTTATGGTCCACTCATTATCGAATATAATTTCCAATTTGTCCATGAATAAGTTAACCAAAACGCTTAAAAATATATAACATATTTATCTATATCATGAAGGTATAACTAACTTTTTTGATAACATCTTTAAACTTTGCTCTGTAACAAAAATTGAAAATAGTATTTATAAATGAACAAATAAAGTACTATAAATTTATAATTTAATATTATAGCATTTTCGCTTTCTGCAACCCGTTTTGACCTCTCGCCACCCTTATTCACCAGAGGTGGCCACGATGTTTTTATTGTGAACGTACACTTGAGGGGTAGCTTAAGGACCGTAAATGGCTCTTTTTCTATGGTGAATGGGACTTTCTCTACTCCTCTATACCATGGTTTGAACTGCATCAGACTTTGGTAGCAGACAACTTATTACTGGTAATAATAATAATCGAACTAAGAGGGATACCTCATGGTGATATGGATGAATAGACTCTAGGTTTTACGCCCATCTCCTAATTGGAAGTATGAGGATACCCGCACCAACACATCCCTTGTCCAGGGTGTTGAGGTACCCGTGCCTATGGCTCAGTGGTCAGCGGGCGGTAATGAATAGCTAAGGTCGGAGGTATTAAATGTATTCTATACGCATACCGGCTCTGCGGACGAGCGACCTATCCTTTCCGGCTTACTCGTGGGACCAAACACGAATAAAACAAACTCAACAACAACAACCAATTTGACGACAATAGCGACGATAACAGGAACTGCTTTGACATATCGGAATCCGATGAGGACGAATTTCTCGCAGGCAAGAAGGCAAATACCAGAGGACAGTCTTTATGCTGGGTAAGATCGCCAAAGATCAGGCAGCCGCTATTCCAGTTAATGAGGTAAAAATAAAGCGCCTCAAAAATATAGTAGAGGAATACGAAAGAAAAAAAACAATCCGAACCTTAGGAAGTGAGTAAAAATCCGAGCAATTCCCAAAAAGGAATCGCTCAGAACGCAAGGAATTGTGCCCAAAAAACCTAGGCGGAGTGAAGGGGATCATAGCAGCTCAAGAACAGTAAGACATTTCTGCGATGTAGCCAGAGATAGCCTACAAGTGGCCATCGTAGACGGTAACTCCTCCTCCCCCAGCACAATACCGGAACGATGGGTGGAGATCGACGTCAGATTGTTGATCGTGCTAAGCTACATATGTACTCGAAAATTCTACGGGTCCTCACCCGAAGTTTGACTCCTCTGAAACTCTTAGTGGTTACAGGGTCATCAAGTGCGCGGACCATGCTTCTCTAGATTTCGTGAAGGGTAGTGTTGTTAAAATCAGCATTACCTTTGTAGGCCTCTAATTGAGGCTTATACCTGCCCAGGATATCCCGAAGAGACCTCTTGCTCGCATTTGGCTACTCCCTCTAGAGGAGCCGGGCGAAAAACTCCTGAAGTGCATCAAGCTGCAGAATAAAGCTATACCTGGTGTAGATGAGTGGCAGCTGATCAAGGACGAAAACCCCAATAAAGTAAGCAGACCAATTCTAGTGGCCATTTGAAATGAGTTCATAGAGGCTCTTAAGAAGACTGACTGCAAAATCAACTTCGGCATTCGCAAGGGCAGGGGAGTTACTCCGTATGGCGTTACGAATAGCAATGCGTTGCGAAAGTAAATTGTGTTACGAAGGGCAATCGGTACTCTGTAACACTTTTGCATTCTAAATAGTGTTGCACTGTTTTCCCGTTGATAGTATAGTTGACATTACTGACCGAAATGAAGGACAATGAAAACAAAATCAATAACAGAAAAGTGAAAAAGTGTAGAAAATTGACAGACAAGCATAACTAAATTTGAAGAAAAACTTGTTTGTCCTTCTACTCGTAAAGAGTTTCGTGCAAAACTTTCGCCTAAGCAAGGAATCATTCAAATGATTATGTGTTGGATAGCATAATTAGTGAGCTAAAAACTCCATGCAGGTCCACAGGAATACCCAAAATTGTGAAATTAGCGGCAACTTTAAAATTTTTGGCGCAGGGAGGGTATCAACAGCAAATTGAACAAGATCACCATACAGGACTAGCTCAACAAACTGTTTCGCGTTGTGTGTTTGAAGTTTCCAAAGCAATTGAGAAAGTGCTGTGCCCAAAACACGTAACTTTTGCAATGTCTTCAGAGGAGAAAAATGAAGCGAAACGAGCTTTTTACTCAGGGTCTAGAATTCCAGGAGTAATTGGAATGGTGGATGCTACTCACATCCAAATAATACGACCGGCAGTAAATGAGCATTTACATTTTAATAGGAAATTTAAGCATAGTATAAACGCTATGGTGGTAAGGCAATTGTTTTTTAATTTATCTTTGTTTTTTTTTTGTAAATTTTGTTTCCAAATCCTAGATATGTGATCATAAGAAGATGATAAAAGCCGTTAACGGTCGGTTTGCTAGCGCGTGTCATGATTCACATGCGTGGAATTTGTCCAGCGAACGCCAATATTTACAAACCAACTACATATATATGTGAATAGAGAAATAGGAGTTCGCATTCTTGGTGTTAGCTGTTATATGTATCAATTATTTTGCTAACTTAATTTTCTTCTTACAGGCGACTCTGGATATCCGCTTGAGCCATGGCTTTTAACTCCATACAGAAATGCTGCTGAAAACTCTGCTGAAAGTTACTACAACTACAAATTTTCAAAAGTCAAATCCCTTATCGAACGAGAATTGGGGTATTAAAAGCGCGGTTTCGATGCCTTTTAGCTGCGTATGTTGTGCTCTTCATAATATTTGCACTATTTTTAATGTGGAATCACCTGCCAATATAGCAATAGAAATTGATGCTAGTTACACTGAAATCATAGAAAATGCGAATGAAACCAATATTGCTAAACTTTTAAGGGGATCAAATAAAAAACAGTATGATTACTTTATAAAAATATAACACTATTTAATAAAGTAAACTTTTTAAATTTTCATATTTGATTTGATTAAAATTCATTTTAATGATAAAGTATGTAATAAAAAGTAAAAACTATCACATAAACACAAAATACATTTTTAAATCAAAAGATTTCATTTAAACTATTAATATATTAAATAAATAATTATCAGTAAATATTAAAAAATAAGTAACAGACTTTAATGTCAATAACTAAAATACAATATTTTTATTGCCGTTCAATTTCTAGCTTTTACTTTTTTAGTTCTAATGTTGCAAATTTTAGTTTTGATTTGTCCAAATCAAACCTATTTTGTGTTCGAAATTTTTAACAACCAATTTATATTTTATGTTTTTTTTTATACATTTCGAAATCCCCTTTAGGTTTTCATTAATTTCAGACAACACTTTTAATGAACCTTTGTGATAAGCGATTTGGTTATCCACCTGCTTATTTAAAACGCTTTCTTTCCTTTGCGGAGCGACCCTTTGACTCTTTCATCCACTGGCGTTTGTTCATTCTGTCGTAATTCGTCGGTTGTGATGTCTGACCCACTTGGTTGCGTTAACTGAGCTGCACCAAATTCTAAGGTGCCGCTTATTTCACTGACGGATATTTCCATTGCCAGAAGCTCACTAACCTGCTCCTCCAACGGTGTTAAGGAGCAATGACTTGGAGGACCACCACCAGTTCCAGAGATACTTAGTTTGTTCCGCTGCATTTTTGCTTTCAAATGGATTTTATAATCCGACCAAACCTTTAAATATTTACGTAATATATGCTTCAAAAGTTATTTATAATTAATCTTTTTTGCCTTTTTTTCATTTCAAAACATCGCGCGATGGTGGTCCCGCAGCATTAAGGCCACTTACCAACTCTTTCCATAAATTATTTGCGGCATTTTTCGCGTCCACAGTTTTCAGTTGTCCTTTGAAAAGTTCCGAATGTGTTTTCATATAATTAATTAAAATTTCGAATTGTGTTGGGTTTGTTTGTTTATTTTTAGAATGTTCCCTGTTAAATAAATTTTTTTAATTAAAACTACATATATGCCTCATAAACTTGTCAATAGAAGTATAAATTCAATAATTTGTCCTATTTACAGCACAGCAGATATCACAGTGGTAAAGGAAAATATTTTCTTCTTGGTTTTGGCCTACATGGCCCACAGCGAGGTCATGCCATCTGCATCATTTATATGACTAGTAGAAGACAACAGGAAGGAAAATGTCCTATTAGGGTGTGCTGTAACCGCAAGGCACATCGTATGGGGTAGCTCCAGTATAAACACCAGAGGTAAGTCACTCTACAGTATATTTTGAATAGCAATTTAAATATATGCAACAAGGTCGATAAGCCAACCTTTATTTTCCCAAGCCCTGATAGGTTTCCGGGGTGGGAGGAAATGCTGGACCTCACGCTACCAACAGACACATACAGTCTCGTTGTGGATAACTGGAGTGTGCCCGATGAGCCTTCCATGTCGGACCACTCCTGGATACTTTTCAGCAGTACTCCTCTCAAATACAAGAACAGTATGGAAAAATTTACGTTGCAGAGAAACCGCAAAGCTGAGTAAAATGCTATCCAAAGAACATAATAATACTGCCTACATTAAGGCAGAAGGAAATGATTGGAAAAGAATCTCTGGAGGTACTTATTAAAACGCACTTCTCTGGGAGTAAGCGAACGCCTATAACGAGGGTTCAACCAGAACCACCTGCAAACGCAGCTGATTACCGAGGCCACATAGTAGACAAAAGCAAAATGAAATATACTAAAAATAGTTTCTGACCATTTAAAGTGGCAGGTTCGAATGGGGTTATGCCCATAATGCTGCAAAAGCTGGAAGAACCAATGGTTCTAAGGCTTGAAAATAGAAAGCTAGCATTCAACTGTCTAACATCCCAAGAAGTTGGAAAAGAATTAAAGTGGTGCTTCTTCGAAAACTAGGCAGAAGAACACACGATAATGCCAAGGATTTTAGACCTACTATATAAGCCTCATCTCCTTTATGCTGAAGGTACTAGAAAGGCTAAGGGTTATGTGAGTAGAGAGATACCTGAAGGAGGGGTCCTCTCCCCGCTTCTATGGGTTGTAGCGCTGAACGAAATACTACTCCAACTAAACGGTGGAGGAGTGAAAGCAGTAGTATATGCAGACGATATACATAGTTTTGTTGGTATCAGACATGTTTCCTTCAACAGTCATCGAGATTATAGAAAGAACACTTCGAAGGTTAAACTTATGGGCTAAGAACAATGGTCTAGGTGTTAACCCAAATAAAACAAAATTGATGATATTCACAAGCAGAACCAAAATCCCTCAGTTTCAACTTCCGGTACTAAACGGTACAACACTCTCTCTGTCCCCTACAGCTAAATACTGAAGATTGACACCAAACTGTCCTGGAAAATAAATATAGAAAAAAGAATAAATAAAGCATATATGGCTTACTATACTTGTAAGAGAATCGTCTGCAAGAGTTGCGGCCTTAATCCTAGTATTATCATGTGGATGTATACGGCTGTCATAAGATCTATACTTACATATGGACCACTGGTATGGTGGCCAGCGCTAAACAAAGAGCAGCATGTGCTTGTGTTACTGGTGCAATCAAGTCATTTCCGACTCACGCGGTCAATGTGGTCCTGCATTAACTACCCATAGACATCTTTATTCAGCAGTTTGAATCAGCAGAACTATGGACATAGTGGTATCCTAACCAAGCTCAACGTTTATAAATCAGACCACATCCTCCCAATGCTGGTTTTCGATAGACACTGCCAGTTGAGGATATCATCTAGACGAGAATGGAGAAGAAGCACAATAGGGAAGGAAGATATCATCTCAGTCTACACCGACGAGTCCAAAATGGACTGGGGAGTAGGCGCGGGGGTATTTTCCGTTGATATAGCAATATCTATCCGTCTACCGAACTCGGCTAGCATCTTCCAAGCGGAAGTACTGGGCATGGAAAATGCCTGTGAAGCTCTATTGGAAAACCACGAGAGGATACAAACAGCAATATTTGCAGATCAACAAGTTGCAAATAACAGATGGAAAGCCATAACAAAATGTGTTATAAGTAAACATAAGATCTAACGACTTTTATATAGGTCCAGGAAAAGAATCTACATAGTAACAGCTACCATAACAGGGCACTGGCTATTTGGAGAACATACGCCCAAATGGGTATACCTTACAACAACATCTGCCGAGACTGGGGAATAGCAGGGAGCAAGGAAACAATTTTCCACTTTCTCTGTGAATATTTAGCCCTATCGCTGATCCGACAAAGAACACTTGGAATTCCTGTAACAGCAAACCTTGAGGGGAAACCTCAAAATGGTTTGAAATAGACGATAAAAGGTCTACGAATCTTCTTCTTCTTTACTGGCGGGCGTAGACACCGCTTACGCGATTATAGCCGAGTCAACAACAGCGCGCCAGTCGTTTCTTCTCTTCGCTACGTGGCGCCAATTGGATATTCCAAGCGAAGCCAGGTCCATCTCCACTTGGTCTTTCCAACGGAGTGGAGGTCTTCCTCTTCCTCTGCTTCCCGCGGCTGGTACTGTGTCGAATACTTTCAGAGCTGGAGTGTTTTCATCCATCCGGAAAACATGACCTAGCCAGCGTAGCCGCTGTCTTTTAATTCGCTGCACTATATCGTTCCATCGAATGCGATATTCGCCGTGGCCAACGCACAAAGGATCATAAATCTTTCGCAGAACCTTTCTCTCGAAAACTCGTAACGTCGCCTCATCGTTTGTGGTCATCGTCCAAGCCTCTGCACCATATAGCAGGACGGGAACTATGAGCGACTTATAGAGTTTAGCTTTTGTTCGTCGAGAGAGGACTTTACTTTTCAATTGCCTACTCAGTCCGAAGTAGCACCTGTTGGCAAGAGTAATCCTGCGTTGGATTTCCAGGCTGACGGTGTTGGTGGTGTTTACGCTGATTCCAAGATAGACGAAATTATCTACAACTTCAAAGTTATGACTGTCAACAGTGACGTGGGAGCCAAGTCGCGAGTACGACGACTGTTTGTCAGAAGATATTTCGTCTTGCCCTCGTTCATGGCCAGACCCTTTTGCGTTGCTTCCTTGTTAAGTCTGGACAAAGCAGAACTAACGGCGCTGGTGTTGAGGCCGATGATATCAATATCCTTCGCCCTTCGGAAAAGTGAAAGCCTTATTTAAAAACTATCCTATACTTACCCACCCTAATTTTAACAAATAATTCACGCTTGTGAGCGATGCGAGCAATTTTGCTTTAGGGGCAGCTCCAATGCAGTGTAATAAAGTAGTTTTTTTTGCCAACCATACAATAAATGGTCATGAAAATACTACTGTATGATTAAGAAGAATTGCTGACTATCGTGTGGGCGAAAGTATCGTATTTCCGTCCATATATTTTCGGCCGCAAATTCATTATCAAAACAGATCATCGGCCCTTAATTTGGCTCCAAAATATGAAAGAACCAAATGCTTAAAATTCAGCAATGGAAAATCAGGCTGAATGAATTTGACTTTGATATTAATTATATTAAGGTAAAGGAAAATGTAGTTGCGGACGGTCTTAGAAGGTTAAGGTGTGATAATCAAATATTGAAGTATGATTAAATCAAACAAATTATTTAATGAAGAGTAGATACCTCTTATATATAGCGCAGAAAGCGTTGAAATAGACTAAATTTATAAGAATTACAGGGTAGCCTATTAATTTGTTCAAAAATCAAATAGTTATCGAAATTTCAAATGCTAATTCTTCTAAAACGAAAATAATGTCTATCAAGTACGAAAGTATTTGCAAGAATCAAAGCCAGGGAAATACTTTAAAGTGTAAAAACTATCATATAAAATAAAGTCAGCTGGATGTTCGAAAATCCTGATATTAGTTAAATAGAGGAAAGGCCAAGTTTTACCTCAAATTTGTCAATTTTCGGCACATAGATACACTGTTATGAGTAATACACACTCTCTTATTTTTATTGGGATAACCCACATATTGGCGGATATATGCGGTAGTTCGAATATCTTTATAGTTACAAAAGGCAAGACTTACAAGAACTTAATTTTGATACCAATCAATTGTTGCTTGAAACTCATCGGCTTCATATTGTCCTGAAGAAAATTTGAGTCCACTGAATTAAAATTTTAGCCAAATTTCCAAAACATCTTTTTACTTTTTATAACGGCAATTACTAGAAACTAATCAATTACATCGGCAAATATCGCATTCGATAGAACGATGAGCTGTACGAGATATACAACGATATTGACATAGTGCAGCGAATTAAAAGACAACGGCTACGCTGGCTAGGTCATGTTTTCCGAATGGATGAAAACACTCCAGCTCTGAAAGTATTCGACACAGTACCCGCCGGAGGAAGCAGAGGAAGAGAAAGACCTCCACTCTGTTTGAAGGACCAAGTGGAGAAGGACCTGGCCTCGCTTGGAATATCCAATTGCCGCCACGTAGCGAATAGAAGAAACGACTGGCGCGCTGTTGTTAACTCGGCTATAATCGCGTAGGCGGTGTCTACGCCAGTAAAGAAGAAAAATTAATTACGTACTAAGTAAATAATTGAAATATTGTAGATATATGAACAAGAAATATTTCTTGTTTTTTCATATTTTTCTAAAAATTTGTAAAAGATATCACTTTTGTATATATTTCTTTCCTTTTTTTTATTTCAGAAAGTATATTTAAAAATTTTGACTATAAATTTCATATTTCCGGCGAGGTCTTTTTCAATCCTAATAAGCACATATTCCTACATACAAGGTCTGCCGCAAAAGAAACAGAACTTTTTAAATATAACTGTTTCTAGTGATGCAACCTATTGGTGGGTATATGAAATAAAAAGTTTGATCTCTTGTTGGCATTTCGTAAGAATTTTAAAACAATTAGATAACTACAATCGATGTTATCGATCAAAAAGTGACTGCAGCTTTTGGTCATTGGTCGTAAAATGCATATAAAGACAATGCTGATTTGTTTTTACGGTTACCCTCGGAATCCGAAATCCGGAAATTGTACACCGAGAGTTCGTCCCACCTGGCCAAACGATTAATGCTGTGTTTTACCTTGGTGTTATGAAGCGACTTTTGTTACGCATTCGTCGTGCTCGACCACAATACCGTGAGGCAGAGTCCTGGCGCCTGTTGCACGATAATGCGCCGTGTCATCGGTCGACGCTTGGCACAGATTTTTTGACAAAAAACTCCATTTTAGCCATTAATCACTCACCCTACTCACCTGATCAGGCACCCTATGATTTTTACCTAATTGGTAAACTTCATTTGCCCATGAAAGGACACTGGTTTCAGGACATTTCAGCTATCCAAAAGGCGACGACCGATATTCTCAAGAGCATTCCGAAAAATGACCTTAAACACTCATTTGAAATGCTAATTGACCGCGCTAAACGCTGTATCGAAGCACAAGGAAACTACTTTGAATAAAAAATATAACTTTTATAATATTAATTTCTTGTTGTTTTTTTTTAACAGTCCTGTTTCTTTTGCAACAGACGTTGTATAATGTTATATATAAGTATAACTTTGTAAAATTGTTTTATTGCCATGTCAGTGTGGAATTTTCAGATGTACTTATTGCTTATAGAAAATAAAAGTGTTCGAACTAGAAAGTATTAAACTTACTCAATAATAGGCAAAACAAACGCAAACTACAAACCACTGCCCGAACTAACACGCAAGATGCGGAAATAGAGAAAATTGAACTCTATAAAATAGTAATTCAAAACTAAGTTAATATGGCAGATATTTTATTACTACCATCATTTTTAACATTATTTATTGTAATACTTTAACTCACGCTTAAGCACTTGTGATTTAATTTTATGGTGCCTAATAGAAGCTTTAAATTAAATATGTATTAAATTAAAATTAAAATCATTGTATGAAAAATTAATATAATTGCTTATATCACGCAACATTTTTAATTCTCCACACCCATGTGAGTTCCAACAGTTTTCATAAATATTGTTTTTCAAATAGAATAAGTAAATACACGACTATTACAGTCTTTTATTACTCGTTAAATATTTTGATAAAGAAAAATAAATCTATCGGTTTAGATATGCCTTTTGTTATCCATTCAACTTCCTATATAATATCGTATTCTTCCTTAATGGCGTAAACACCGCTTACGTGGTTATAGCAGAGTACAGCGTGCTAGTCGTTCTTCCTTTTCAATGTTTGGCGCCAATTGCAGATTCCAAGCGAAGCCAGGTACATTTCCACCTGGACCTTCCAACATAGTGGAGGTCTTCCTCTTCCTCTGCTTCCCCCCACGGGTACTGCATCGAATACTTTCAGAGCTGGAGTGTTTTCGTCCATTCAGACAACATTAATAATTCCACTGTGCACAGGACCACAAATCTTCCGTAGAACCTTTCTCTCGAAAATTGATAACGTCAACTCATCAGTTGTTGTCATCGTCCATGTCTCTGCACCATATACCAGGACTTATAGAGTTTTGTTTTTCGTCGATAGAGGACTTTACTTCTCAATTGCCTACTTAGTCCGAAGTAGCTCCTGTCGGCCAGAGTTATTCTGCATTTGTTTTTGAAGCTGACATTGAAGAAGCAAAGTTGCGAGTGTGATGAATGTTAGTTTGATGTCAGGAAATATTTCGTCTTGCCCTCGTTTACTACCAGACCCCCTATTTCTTGTGCATTCTGGAGAAAGCGGAACTAAGCAGTTGTTAACGCCAATGATATCAAAATCATCTGCATACGCCAGCAGTCGTGCACTCTAGTATAAGATTGTAACTTCTGTATTTAGCTCTGTAGCTCGTATTATTTTCTGCAGCAATAGTTTGAAAAAGTCACATGATAGGGGGTTGCCTTGTCTTACGGAGCTTGTCCCTCGGCAGTTGGCACAGATTGTGGGGTGTCCTTTTTTGAGGATTGGGCAGAGCACACTTAAATTCCAATCGTTCGTCATGCTTTCGTCCGACCATATTTCACAAAGAAGCTGATGCATGCTCCTTATCACTTCTTCGCCGCGATATTTAAATGTCTCGGCCAGAAATGCTTCTCACATTAACGCATTAATTATAATTAAATATAAATCAAATCGTATGTCAAAAATAGAATATTCAATATTTTCTTCTAAAGCTTGTCTGATTTAATGATAAAGGCCAGTAACTTCAAATAATCACACAAAAAGTAGTCTTATGGTGCTAAATCATAACTTCTTGGAGGCCATTCAATGTCAAAATCTTAAGAAATATTCGAATCTCTTCTAGCAAAAATTCAGTAGCCCCGTTTTTTTGGAAACGGATATTGTCGAGATCAACTTCTTCAAATTGCAGCCATTATACCGCTCTCCATTGATAGTAACCTGTGCCCCCAGCCGACGATTCTACAAAAAAAAAATACAGATCACGATATTTTAAAAATGACCGAAAAAACATTTACAAATCTTATCACCCCTATTGAAAAACCCGGAGTACTTTTCAGCTTTATTTTCTTTTCACGACTTTTCAGTGACTTTTTAAGTTATGAAAGGTTTTTTATAATGAACGTGTGCAGCAGTCAACATCAGTGAAAAGGGCAAATCGTGAGGCGAAGCTTTAAAAGTAAACTTTACTTTCTGCCCCTGCAAACCGAAATGCGTGATACTTTTATGATTTTAGTTTTTACATATTGAGTTTTATCGTTGTTTGAATTTTACCAACAGTTTTTGTTTGAACTAAATTTTGTATACTTTTTTGCAAACAAAGTTTGTTCTAAAATGGAAAATATTGGAAATCATAGCTGATGTAATCAAATAATTCAAAGACTTACACTACTATGCTTTTGCAAATATACATACTGAATTAATGCGGATGATTTGAACTTTTTAACCTGCCTCATTTTTGCGTGTGTTTTACCAATATGCGGTACGTGTTCCATGCTAACAGCCCTTGTAATTACTTCCTTCTTCGGAACGTGTCCTTGTAAGTCTACAAAAATAATCACTTGATATCACTTGTGTGTTCATGAGTTTTGTGGTGGAAAATCAAGTTTTGAGTAAAATATGAAATTCTGCTCCCAAAGCCATTCAATGGCTCGGTTAATAATAATGGGCTATAGATACTCCCTATTCTTCAGAGGCTGTCGCACTGTTAATACACCTGCTTTCCCTACTACCGCATTGATTGTGACGTTATATAATTCCCACTCATAAATTTTGTTCCTCAACACGCTTTCTTTTAAAAAAGCCGACACGTTCTAGCAACTTGGTAACAGCTGTTTGCTAGGATGAGCCTGTACCATTGGTATGCAAAAAAATGTAAATAATGTGCAAAGACAATTATCTCGCGCATTTGAACTTTGCAACAAATCACTCTCTTGTACTGCATACGATTTTCTGCCATTTTTATACTTTCTCTGTAGTAGGAGTACAGGTGATGCCTTTCGAGTGAACACTGCATCGTTATTTTTTTATAATGTAAATTACAATTTGCTGATGTGTATTGTATTTTTCATTAAAGAAAAATCGTAATTTGTGATGATCTTCTATTCAAACCCATAGCCTTCACAAATACAAAATACTCCTTACAAGACTTCATTTTGATACTATACTACATGCAATAATAATCCGATTAAAAACATTCCTTCATAGTTTAACCCATATTCTTAGGCAATAATCCATGCAAAATTTTGTAAAGATCTCTCGTCAAATGAAAAATTTGTTTATACCAATTGTGTATACAGACCAACCGAAGAAGAACTGGATGGGGAGACAGACGCACTTGGCTAAATCGACTCAGCTCGTCATGCTGATCTTGTACATATATATTCTGCAGTATCTCAGACGCTTTTTTATTGCTGTTACACACTTTGTGGCAAACTTAAGATGCCCTGTTCATAATCTCCTTTTTAAATTAACTTTCGTCTTTAGCAGATTCCAGTGACCACTTGGTAACATGGTACTGAAGCCTGCCGTTTCAGTGAAGACTGTATGCAATCAGTTTCTGAACTCCTTTGATGATCCTTAGTACATTCTTTTGGCTTTACTATTGTATATATACTGTAAAGCCTAATTATATAACGCTCAGTGGCTATGAAAATAAATATAAATGCTTTACATAGTAATTAACAGAATTTGCTTTTAGTTACGGAATAAAGTAGCTAAAAAAGTTGCTTTTGTGATTTTTTTGCTTTAAAGCTTTTCCACGAAATGCATCATTTTAGTGGGGATGATTATTAGCTACTGAAAGTATCTAAATATTTCTATTCAAGGAACGGGAATGCGCTGACAGTCAATATGTAATTGATGTTTTTTGAATAGAATTTTATAAACTTTCGACCACCGACCTCCGAATTTCGCACAGATAAAATTAATTATGTATGATATTTTAACGGGAGGATGGAGTCATGTGTAGAAGTTCACGCAAGTGAGGAAAGTTCTCTGGTGGCCATTCACTTGGGAGTGGCCAGAAGCGATTCTTTTACATATGATTCAAGCAGATCACGACTTCCGGTCTTTGACCAAGTATCCTCTGGGTAGCCTAAGAACATCCGTTTGAAGGCGAGCTAAAGTGAGAAGGCGAAATATTCCCTACTTAAGGTTGTGCGCTGGGTTTGGAACCCGCCACGTAAACAAACACCCCCAATGAAAACCAACAATCAGCCTCGGATGAGAGACCCCCCTTTTGATGACGACCATGGCAAACGAATTAAGGATTATGATTTGAGGGCATGCACCTGGAATGTCCGGTTCCTTAATTGTGAAGGTGCCGCTGCCCAGCTGGTTGATGTCCTCGTGAAAATAAAGGCTGACATCACCGCCGTCCAAGCAATGTGATGGACCGGACAAGGACAGAGACAAGTAGGTCTTTGTGGCATTTACTACAGTGGCCATATAAAGGAGCGCAAGTTTGGTTCGTGGTGGGAGAGAGACGCCGTCGCCGAGTACTATCATTCACTCCTATGAATGAACGTCTACCCACAATCCGCATCAAAGCGAGGTTTTTCAACATATCGCTGATTTGCGCCCACGCCCGGACGGAAGAGAAGGACGATGTGACCAAAGATGCCTTTTATGAGTGCTTGGAGCGCACTTATGAGAGATGCCCCTGCCACGATGTCAAAATCGTGCTTGCCGACTTTAACGCCAGGGTGGGCAAAGAAGGTATTTTTGGCACTACGGTCGGTAAATTCAGCCTCCACTAGGAACTTCGCCCGGGCCCGAAATATGGTACTAGATTCCAGCATAAGAAGACCCATCAAGCTACCTGGCAGTCTCCGGATCAACAAACTAGCAACCAGATCGATCATGTTGTGATAGACGGAAGACACGTCTCCAGTGTTTTAGATATGCGTGCGCTCCGAGGTCCTAACATCGACTCAGACCACTATATTGTTGCAGCCAAGATTCGCATCCGCCTCTGCGCAGCAAAAAATGCACGCCAACAAACACAAGGAAGGTTCGACGTCGAGAAGCTGCAATCACAACAGACAGCCGAACGATTGTGAAATTCCCCGCGTTCGCCCTCTAAACTCCTTCGCAAGCATCCCTCGCCTTGCCACCATTTGCTCATTTTGTAGGCTTGCCATCTATCGTTGACAGCTCGGCCACTCCTGATTGATCGTCTCTCCTGGACGATTTTTCGCTATCGTCTTCTTCAGTAGTGTTTGGCTCACCATAATCTGGTGTTTCGGTTTCATAGTCGTAATCTACAAGACTATGGTTTACCCATGGTTTCATGTTGTCGTTCGTAAATACCGCTGCATAACGCTTCCGCTGCTTAGGCACATCTGGTAGATCTTCTACGACGTAGCGGTCGTTGGGTAAAACCTTCGTTACGATATATGGTCCTTTATATGATGGTTCAAGCTTATGGGAGGTACCAGTGGGTGGAGGTACGTAGTCAATTACCACCAGATCTCCTTCATTGTACTTCCTTGTTGTTTGATGCTTCGCATCGAACCTCTGCTCCCATTTAGCCCTTTCTGCGGATATTCGTTCGGCTGCTAGATTCATTCGGAAGTCTTCGTGTTGAATCTTGTTCTCCTCATCGTCATCTTGCACAACTTGAATCAAGTGGTTTACTGTTACGTCGCGTAGTTTAAAGTTGAAAACTAAACTATTCGGGCTCTGCCTAGTTGTTGCATTGCTTTGGGAGTTTAGACACCATTGAAGTTGCGGTAGTGCCTCGTCCCAATCTTTATCGTTTTTGATGCTGCATTTAAATGATGCTAAAATGGTCTTATTTACACGCTCGGCCTGGCCGTTGGCACGGGGTGTGCGCACTGCCACTTTAACATGCCGTATCTCGTAGCTTTGAATGAAGTTCTGGAACTCCTTTGACGTGAAGGCCGTGCCCCTGTCGGAAACGATATGCCTGGGGCTTCCATATACATTTACATATTCTCGTAGCGTCGTAAGCACTGGTGTCGTTTTCGTGTTGCTTAATGCTCGTAGTATTACATACTTGGTAAAAGCACATACAATTACGAGTATATAATAATTACCTCGTTTGCTTCGTACGAATGGCCCTAGATGGTCTATATGCACGCATCCGAAGGGTATCGGTGCAACTTCGCTTACATGTAACTGCGCTTCCTTTTTACTGCCTGTAACTTTATTCATACAACATTCTGGACATGCTGCAATATAGGATTTTACATATGATCGCATCCGTGCAAACCAGAAGTCTTTCGATACACGCTCGCATGTCTTGTCCAGTCCGAAGTGACCTGCTTCATCATGACATGCTCTTACTATACGCCATTTGACGCCTCGTGGTACTACTAGTCTTTTGTTTCCGTTGACTTTGCGAAACAATCGTTGACCTTGCAATACGTAGTCATCTTTAATCTGACATTCGTTTGATGCTGATTTTCCGTTGAGAACTTTGATGATATCTTTGAGTGTTTCGTCTTGTCTTTGCATTGCTGATACTCAGTCGTTGTCCATATCGACCACTCGATATATTGACTCAGCAATTGTTGTCGGTTCTATCGGGGGAAATGTTGGGAATCTACTTAACCCATCAGCCAGCATATTCTTCGCACCTGCGCGGTGAATGCATTGGAAGTCAAACTCCTGAAGTATGAGCCACCACCTTGCGATCCGTGGTAACAATGGCGTAGTTGCTTTAGTTACTGCTACAGCGTTGCAGTCGGTGATTACCTTAAAGCTATGCCCAATTAAGTACATACTAAATCGCTGCAGAGTTTCAACTATTGCCAGAACTTCTAGCTCGTGGCTGGCATAGTTACGTTCTGTGTCGTTGCACTGCCTGCTAAAGTAAAACACAGGTCGCCACTCATTAGCATTGTCGTTCTGCATTAGAATACCAGATAACCCCATGGAACTCGCATCCGTGTGTACCTCGTGTGGTTTCGTTGCGTCGTACATCGTCAGAACAGGTTTTGTAATTATAATCGATTTCAATTTCTCAAAAGCATCGTTCTGTTCTTTGTTGCAGATAAACGTTGCATTCTTTTTCAGCAGTGTCGTTAATGGATATGTTATGATGCTATATTCTTTGACAAATTTCCGGAAATAGCCGGTTACTCCCAAAAATTGTCGCACTGATTTTATCGTTGTGGGTTTCGGAAACTCTTCGATCACCTTCGTTTTGTTTTCACCAGGACGTATGCCGTCGGAATTTATGTCATGACCTAAAAACTCCACCTGCTGGGTCAAAAATGTACTCTTCGAGGGTCTAAGCGTCAGACCTGTTGCGTTTACAGCTTCAAGAAATTCTCGAAGTACGTCAATACCTTCGTCAACTGACTTCGTGGCTATGATGACCTCATCTACGTAGTTGACCACTTTGTCACGTTGTTTAAGCGTTTTAATTAAATTTAGCATTACCTCCTGGAAAACCATTGGAGCGTTCACTAGACCGAAAGGCATAACATTATGCTCAAACAGCCCTTCATGCGTCAAAAACGCAGTATACTTCTTCGATTCTTCGTTCATAGGTACTTGATAATAGCCGGAGGTCATGTCCAGCGTCGTAAAATATTTATTGCCAGCTAGACGTGAAAGCTGTTCCTCTACGATTGGCATAACGTAGTTCTTCTTAACCGTGACCTCGTTCAATGCTCGAAAGTCGATGCACATTCGACTCTCACCGTTGGATTTTTTTACTAAAAGCACTGATGCGGCGTGTGGGGAATTGCTTGAACGGATTATATCATTGTCCAGCAGTTCCTTTAAAATTTTTGATAGCGTTGGTCGTTGTGAAAACGGAACCTGGTACCGTTTGCCCAAGATAGGATCTGATGTCGTTACATTTATGGTCATTTGTACGTCCTTGCATCTACCAAGTTGACTTATATCTTCTGCAAAACATTGTTTAAAATTTATTAAAAGATTTCTTGTCTTGCCTTTGTCTTCTTCCGTTAAGCAGCTAGATATATTTAAGTCCGCTTTCTCGTTTTCTTCTAGCCGTAGCACTCCGTTATCAATCACCATGTGATACCCGTTGTTTTTTAGAACGTCGGGACCTAATAAAATATCGTAGGACAGCAACTCATCAGCAACAATATACAATGTCGCCTCGCGTTGGACTTTGTTAATAGTCACATTAACGTTGACTTGTTCAGTAACTTGCACCTTGGATCCGCCGAATCCTGTAAAGCATCTTTTAGCTTCCCTCGTCTGCATACCATTTGCTGCAGATGCGCGTATCAGCGAGCATACGCTGCCGGTGTCGATGAAAGCCTCCAGTCGCCTTCCTTCAAGCTCCACCATTTTTGTAACCGGAGAGGCTTCGTCGTGTTCGTCGTGGTTGCCAATCTTCGCAACAGATGCCTTTTTGTTTCAATTTTTCGCTTCATGACCTATTTTTGTACATATAGTACACCGTTGTTTCCGTTGAGGCTGCGGACACTAAGCTGCAATGTGCCCGTAATCATTACAATTGAAACATTTTATTTGTGTTGGCTTCGCATTTACTTTCAATTCGGGTTTCTCTGTTTGCTGAGTTAACGCCGTTGGAGTCACCGATACGTTGCTGACTTTCGTTAAATTTTTGAGCGCCACCAATAGTTGACTACACGTCGCAAAATTCGTTGTTGCCAATGTTTTACTTAGTACACTATCGTTGAGTCCACCGATAATATGTGTGTTGATGGAAACATCGTCCACCATACCTTGTCGACCTATCGTTAACATGGAGTAATAATACTCTAAATAGTCTTCGTTGGGTTTGCGTTTGCGCTTCATAAGCGCCTTATGCGTTTCAGCTGCGTTGTGTGCAGACGGAAATTCCGCAGTAAATGCGTGCACGAATTGTGACCAGGAACTGAAAACATCTTGTGCGTCCAGCCACTGTTTGGCCATGCCTTTCATTTTGTGCTGAACCGCGATCAAAACCATATCTTCCTTCCAGCCATAGCATTGTTGTAGTTGCTGAGTTCCATTTATGAACTTCATTGCTGACGTTGAACCTTTGAGTGGGTCGAATTCAGGCATTACACCTATCATATCCTGAATTCTCATCTTTGGGCGTGATGCTGTTCGTAGATCATCAGCAGATTCCCAGTTCGCTAAACTTGAATCTGGCCTAACACCATCGTTGTTGTTTGACGCTTGTTGAATTTCATCGTTCGCTGGTATCGGTTCTGAGTTACGATTCATTGTACCAATAGCTGACGTTAAACTTGCTATCGCCTCTCTCAAGCTATTTAGTTGCACTCGTACATCATTTGTGGATACCGCACCATCGTCTTCAAGCTCCATCGGATCTACCTCATCAGCACCCAAAACTTCTTGCAGCTTGGCTACTTTAACTATTTTGGTACCCGTCGTTGGTAAATCGTTAGCCCTTAGTAGTGCATTCAGTTGAATGACCTTTAGAATATATATAAAAGAAATATTTTCTTAGTAGAAACCCAATATTCCTAAAACAATTTATTTCACCGTCCTTTTATTTAGAGCCTGCACTGTGATTTGTTTGCTTTTATTTCGTTGTTTTACTCTTGCTGTTCGCTGCTTGGTACTGCTTCAAATTCGTTTTGCCAATTCCAATTGGAAGTTCTCCTTGCACACGAACCAACTAACGTGTGTATGCGTTTTAAAATTTAAACGTTGACTCGTAGACGCAGAGAAGTTTAATTAGCGTGGTTTCGTATCTGCTCAATGGAGACTGTTGTATGCAGCGCAGTAAGCTCCGTTTGTTGCACGCTTGCGCCTTCGTTGAATTGCCTTCTTTCTTTGCGTATCTATACAAACACGCTGTACGTTGAAACTCAGGTTTTTAGTGCTTCACTGTTGCACTGTTTTGCCGCAATACTTGGCTACCGTGTTGAAACTCTTTTTTGCAGAGGCAAACGCGGCGTTTTTCCCAATACGTGCTCGTTTTGCGCTGTCCCTTTCCTTGGAGATTCTCGTCGTTTGTGTACTACAATCGTACACTGCTTTTATTGTTTCTGCTTTGCAATTCGTTGTAATTGCTCGGTGTGTCTTTCCTAATAAGACGTTGGCGTTTCGCTGTGGCTTCGTTTTGCAGCACTTACACTTGGCTGCGCTGTTGAGAATCTTCTCTTCAAATGACGATGCGCCGTCTTGCTATTACGTGCACGTTTGCGCTGCTGTTGATCGTTGAAGATTCTCGTCGTTCGTGTACTATACTTGTACACCCTTGCCACTGCGTCGACGTTTTATGTCGTTGTAGGCGTATGGATAATAAATTCCACTTCTGAGATGTGAAGTTCCTCGCGTTCGCCTTCTAAACTCCTTCGCAAGCATCCCTCGCCTTGCCACCTGTTGCTTATTTTGTAGGCTTGCCATCTATCGTTGACACGATTTTCTACTCGGCTTGCACTCCTGCTCTCTGAGAGCACTCGTCAACAACTCGGTACGAGTATAAGGGAACTGTGGGACGGCATTTCACACACCTTATGTACAGCTGCAACCGAAACCATTGGTTTTCGGAAAGTGCAAACGAACAGCTGGTACGATAAGGAGTGCCGTGTCGCAGTGGAGAGAAAACAGAATGCCTACCTCGCAACGTTACGATCGAGTATAAGGGAACTGTGGGACGGCATTTCAAACTCCTTACGTACAGCTGCAACCGAAACCATTGGTTTTCGGAAAGTGCAAAAGAACAGCTGGTACGACGAGGAGTGCCGTGTCGCAGTGGAGAGAAAACAGGATGCCTACCTTGCAACGTTACGGTCGACCACAACACGTGCGGGATGGGATAGATACCGAGAGTTGAGGAGGGAAGCGAGGAGAACCAAAGCAATTTACTGATTCTCTATTCTTTTGTTTTATTTATTTTTTTCTTTGTTTATTTGACCTGTTTGTTTTAAAGTCTAACAATAAGTTATAAAATCTTAAATATAATATATTTAAAAACTAGAAAAGCTCAAGCAAGTGATTGAGATGTTTTGTAGTTACGTTGCTCATATATTTTACTTTTAAGCGTGTTCGATCACGGGAATATACTAAAGCATCAGCCAATGAGTTTGAATATTCGCGGAGTTTTGAAATATATCTCATTCTGATGTCCTCTATCTTCTTCTTTACCATAGCATATCTATGAATGTTTTCATAAGGCATGTACCACGGTGAACCAATTGTTATTGTAAGCACGATTGGATCCTTCGCATTATAGTGTATCAATATTATTTGCACAGGTCGTGCCCTACAGTTGAATGTCATACATCCAAATCGGCTTTTTGATCGCATTATATTATATAAAAACATTTTGGCTAAGTCCAGAGTTTCTAGTTAAAGGCCTATTGTCTTCATGCAAGTTATTTTAACTAAGTATTATATACATATATCCACCATTAATCCACATTTTCGATCAAAAGTCTACTATAGTTACCGGGGTCTAAATATTCGGTACTTAGGGGTTTGAATAGTTTATATTGGATTTAACAATTTTTGGTCATAAGGTGGCACACAGCGAAGACCTCATTCAAGCAAAGTTTAATACCTTTACATCGTATTATTTGCTTCTTGATTTGTCTACTAGAAACTGAACGAAGTAAGTGGAATGTTAACATGTGCTATATGGGAAGTAGTAGCGGTTGTTGTCCGATTTCGTCCATATTCAAAAGAAAAATGTCACGTACTAAATGTTGTCGAAATCGATACGAGTTTGGTTATTGTAGCTTAAGTGGTTTATCAAATATGTACACACATTAAACTTGTTGGAGGACTAGGCCACGCCCACTTTTTCAAGAATTTTTGCAGGCGTAGAAACCGCTTATGGTGTTATAGTTAGTTAACAACAACGTGCCAGTCGTTTCTTCTTTTCGCAAGGTGGCAACATTTGGAGATTCCAAACGAAGCCAGGCCTTTCTCCACCTGCTCTTTCCAACGGATTGGAGGCCTTCTTTTTCCTCTGCTTCCTCCGGCGAGTACTGTGTCGAATAAATTCAGAGCTGGAGTATTTTCGTTCATTCGGACGAAATTACCTAGCAAGAGAAGCTGCTATTTTTTAATTCCCTGAACTATTTCAACGTCATATATATCATATATCTCATAGAGCCCATCGTTCCATCGAATGCGATATTCGCCGTGGCCAACGCGCAATGAACCATAAATCTTCCGCAGAATCTTTTTCTCAAAAACTCGTAACGTCAACTCATCAGATGTTGTCATCATCCATGCCTCTGCATCATACATATAGCAGGACGGGAATTATGAGTGAATTATAGAGTTTTGTTTTTGTTCGTCTAGAGAGAACGTTACTTCTCAGTTGCCTCCTTAGTCCGAGATAGAACCTGTTGGCAAGAGATATTCTGCTTTGGATTTCAAGATTGACATTATAGTTGGTGTTGATGCTGGTTCCATGATAGACGCAATTATTTACGACCCTCCTTTATTCCTTTATTTTGTTGACGTGTTTATCATCAGTTGATGTTGATGGCCGTCCAGGACGTAGTTGGTCGTCAACACGTTGTTGACCCTCTTTGAATAATTTATACCAATCAAAAACGTAAATATTTGAACGATTTAAGGTGTAAAACTGAAAAATTCGGCATAAGATTTGTTAGAAAATTTTTTAAAGGATTGTTATATATGGGAAGTAGAGGTATTGGTTGTCTGATTTCCCCCAATTTCAGAATGTGATAAATCATTGAATAAATACTCATGACGGTATGATACAAGAGGACTTTATAGGAGTGGCAGTGAAAAATGAATGTTGAGAGAGCAACCTCTCATATTTCGGTGAAAAGCCATATCTCAGGATATACAAAACTAAAACTTATATTGCTACATCGTTATGTCCTTTATCGTGAGATAGAGGCACCTAATTTTATTTTAAATTTTTTTCACGTTGGAGTCCACACAATTTGTCTATCGCTCAAAAACATTCTCGTGTCGATTGTTCGAGAGATATGTTAGCAAAATACGATGGATGTGCTTCGAAACACGTCTACAAAATCGTGAGAGATGATGAAACATACATTTACACGTATACGCCCCATGCCAAGTAACTGATAGGGGGTTACAACCTTAAAAGGTATAATTATGTAATCAACCTCTCAAGAAAGCCTGAGGTTTTCTTTTGATTACATAACTATCGCCTTCTACATTGGTCATTGTAAGCTCAAGAAGCACTTATATAACATAAGCTTAGCTTCTAATGCAAATTATCGGTTCTGCGACTCTGAAACTCCAGAACACCTGCTAATTGGCTGCACAGCACAGCAGTCTGAAGGCGCAGAAAAAAGACTCTTGGATCCATGTTTCCAAATAGGGATCACATCGGCTCAATAGCACCTAGCAGTATGTTGGAATTTATTAATTTGAAGAGTCTAAGTGAGATGTTGTGACTTTTGAGAGGGCGCAATTCACCTTAAGTCCCGGTGCAAAATTCAATTACTCATACAATCTAATCTAATGTTCTCGAAAGTAAAGACTCCATGCTAGGGCTGGAAAGATTGTTTACAGAATCGAATTTTTTTATATTTTTCGATTCTAAGAATCGATTAATCGAGCGATTCGATTCTTTCGATTTTAAATTAAAAGGAAAAAAATTTATTTATTAAATCACATGGCATAAATTGAATGAATAATTCAAATCAATTAAATAAAACACAAAAATAGTTAAAAACAATTATACTTTTTGTCTATATATAATGTACAAAGAACGTTACATTTCATATAAATTTTTTTTAAATAATTCAAGTTGCTTAAACAAGTTTAATAAAATAAGTTTTTAAATAAATCTAGAATAAGTAAGAGAACAACCGCCCTGGACCGCATCTTTTTGCATGCAAAATTTAAGAATTTCTTGTTGCTTGTTTAACACTTGTTAAAAAAAAAAATAAATTATATATGTAACAAGTAACATCTCTGTAAAATTTAAGAAGCATGCAAAGTAATTCAAAATAATCACTTAAATAATGCAAACACTTAAATTACATAATATCTGTAAAAGTGCTGCTCATCAAACTTTAAAATTAATATGAAGCTTAAATGCTAACTCAACACCCTAATTACCATGAAAGTAGCAAAAAAAGTGTTACACAACATCCTAAGATTTTCTGGAGTTGAATCTATGCAAGTAAACAAAGCAAAGGTTTATTACTGCATATACTGAGGTATGTATAACTTCAAACTAGTCTCTTAATTAATAGTAAAGTTGAATGTCAAGAATCGATTCTTAATCGACTTCGATTACTGAGGATCGATTGCGAAAAATTGATTATTTTATGAGAAAACTCGATTCTCGAGTAGAATCGGAATCGAGTTTACCATCCCTACCCCATGCAGTCGGGCGTTTCAAGAAGAGCCGAATCTAATCAAAGTTGTTTGCAAACAAAGCACTTCCAAACAAATGGTTGGCTGTTT
The DNA here is from genome assembly GCA_027475135.1 of Bactrocera correcta. NCBI lineage: Eukaryota > Metazoa > Arthropoda > Insecta > Diptera > Tephritidae > Bactrocera > Bactrocera correcta. The sequence continues at coordinate 85,384,449 of CM050323.1, read as the reverse complement.
TTTGAACAACTGGATACATCGCAACCATTTAACTGGAACGTCGCTGAACAATAAATACCATATAGTCCTTGCTTAACATGACATTTTTTCATTTCCCTACGTAAAAGGTAAACTAATAGGTCAAAGCTTTTTATTGTATGAATAGGCGGTTGATGCGTTCCGAACGCATGTTTTGGAGATACCTCAATCAGATCTTATTGAGTAGAATATGTTTTAGAACAGTAAAATAAATGATTTGGTTAGTTTTTTTTGTTCTCGAATCCCGAAATATAAAAGGCAACCGACGTATGTTATGGATTATCTTGAAACCTTGGAGTTATAAAAATATATTTGAACTGTTGTTTTGTGTTTTTATAGTTTTTCGGGTCTCCAGTAATTGTCAGTATTTCTTTTGACTAATTTGTTGAATGCATTGAAAGACAGCATTCCTGGTTTCGGATTACCGGGATCATCATTTGTTATACAACAAATCTTAATATCGTCTACATTAATCTAAAGTTCCTTCGTAGCTTCTTAAGCTCATAAACGTTCTATACAACATATAATAACTAGATTGACAAACGAGACGAAAATGCCTTTGCATCTGTTTGATTCTGGAGTACTCATTTAATAAACAAAATAATTAATCGGCGGCCAGTGGTCTTTGAAGATTTCTAAACTAACTAAGTGATGACTTTCATCCAACACTTCTATAATGACATTAAATTTTAATCATTAAAAGGTATGAAACCTAAATAAATTTATGTTTTAAAAATTCTATGCTAAATATTTATATTTATATCCGTGCATCCTTTTAATTTTCGGGCCTAATGACACTTCGAAAATTCTATCAATTATTTTCTGGAATCCTTATTTCTAAACTCTTGACACATTCTAATATCCCCATTACTTATTAAATTTCTCACTAATGCTACTTACACATTCTCCATGAAATTATAATCTAATTTGAAATGAAATATCAAATTATTTTTTATTTGCAAGTTTTAATATAATTTCAATTATTTATACGCGTGGAAGGCCATCAGTATAATAGCATGATAAATGTTCTAAACATTGGCTTTTATTTTGTCGTTTTTTCGATATGGTCTTGCGTTTCCGTCAATGCTTATTATTATTGTGATAAGCAAAAGGAATTGTGTGGCACTAGTAAGCATTTTATGTGTAATCAGGATGATGTGGTAAGTGTTCTTGTACATATATTATTAGTACATGTCTAAAGCACTAATCTCTATTCTAAGCCTAGGGCAGGGGAACTCCTTGGACTTTTGCCATTGACAGACAAAATAAAGCGTATGTATGTCGATCGACACAATGAGTACCGTAATAAACTAGCAGGGGGTGAACAAACTTTCAAAGGAGGTGAAAAATTTCCTAAAGCCACGCGCATGCGTGAAATAATTTGGGATGGCGAGTTAGCGTATATTGCTGGACACCATGCAAAACGCTGTCATATGAAGCATGACGCCTGTCGTTCTACTGAGCGATTTCCTGGCTCCGGTCAAAATCTCCATATAATGGGCATAAGTGTAAAACCAAAAACGGTAGCAAATGTGGTAGTGCAGGCGGTGGATGATTGGTGGAGCGAATATTTATTGGTGGATGATGGAAATAAAATGGCAGACGAATTTCCAAAAGGGTCGGTGTAAATATTTTAAAATCTGAGACGTAATGACTTTCGTATCATTTCAGCGTTGCAGACTGGCATGCCATCGGCCACTTCTCTGCCATTGCAAACGAACGTGCAGCTTTCGTCGGTTGTGGTCTGGCGCTATGTCAAAACTGTTCGTTTGGATCTTATTGTATTGAGGTTACCTGTAATTACTCAAAAACTAATGTAGCAGGCACATTCATGTACAAGAAAGGCAATTCATCAGCCTCCGAGTGTGATCATTATGAAAGTGTCCAGAGTAGTAAATATCCTCATCTTTGTGAAAATACCGGGAAAATATTTAAAGATTAGACTTATTTGCAAATTTTGGTTGTGGTAATAAAATACCTTATTTAAAACGCAAAATATTTAATTATTCATTAAAATATATATGCTGTTGCCTTTAAAGTAATCTCCACCAGATGTAATACACTTATGTCAACGATTTTTCTAGTCCTCGAAACACTTTTCATAAGCAGTTTTTGGGGTAGGCTTCAGACCCTTTAGCGAATTTAGTTTTATCTCCTCGTTTGTTGACTTCTTTGAATCTCAAACTCATAAGCCCTTACCTTTTAGGCAGTTATAATGCTTTCAATGAATGTGAGATTGGAATTCGCACGATCAAGCATGTCCAAGAAGACCTGTGTACGATACTCTTTTTGAAAAACAATTCAGCTTAATCGAGACGGGTCGAGCAGGAACGAATTTCATACCCAAAACACCAACATCATTCGAACAAGCTTGCGAGAGATGCCGAGCTCTCTTGCCATCTCTCCAGTGATGGATTACCGCCTAGGCCCGCGAGGCCCGGGCCTAGGGCGGCACAATTTGGGGGCAGCAAATTTTTCAGAATGTCGAAATTTTAAATCTAAAATAATTTAACGACAATACATTTTCCAACGTAATTTAAAGTACGGAGAAATTCAACATCGTGAGTGGTTAATTTATTCAGAAAGTAAAGGATCAGTGTTTTATGCTCTATGTTTACTATTTGATAGGAGTGGCGAAGTAAACACGTTTACTGGTGAAGGGTTTAGAGAAAAACTCAAAAGCGCGCATTGAAGCTCATGAAAATTCGGATTTTCACAAAACTAATATTAGTCACTTCAAGACTCGAGCAATTGTTATAATTAAATCTCCCAAGAGAGCTGTCATTTAGAGGACATTCAGAACGAATGGGACCATAATGGAAATTTTTTAGGTTCAGTCAAGCTTCTTGCTAAATTTGATCCGTTTTATCAGAACATTTAAAACTATATGCGCATCCTGGCCGTGGAAATACTTCGTATTTATCTAAGACAATCTACGAAGAAATTATATTATTAATTCAAAATAAAGTATTGCAACATATTTCTAAAGGAGTGCAATCTGCTAAGTATTTTGGTGAAATTGTGGATTCCACGCCTGATATTGCTCATGTTGATCAACTCACGATAATTATTATATATTTACGTATGTAACAATCTAAAATTGTCGAAAGATTTCTGGAATACATTCCAAATACTGGCCATAAGGCTAAAGATATTGAAGATGCTTTGTTAAAATCTCTTGAGGATAATGGTTTAAATATAATGAATTGTCGTGGTCAATCTTACGATAATGCAAGCAACATGTCAGGTTTATATTCAGGAGTGCAAGCACGAATCAAAACAACTAATCCATTAGCTGAATATGTTCCTTGTGCTATTCACTCTTTAAATTTAGTGGGAACTTGTGCAGCTGAATCTGTTACCGAAGCAGTTGACTTTTTTTTACTTTGCAAAAATTATATAATTTTTTTACCGTTTCGACACATCGTTGGGAAATTTTAAGACAGCATACAAGTTTAAGACTCAAAAGCCTTTCTCAACCTCGTTGGTCGGCTCGACATGATGCATGCTACACATTAGAAAAAGAGTGGCCTGAAATAATTATTGCACTAAACTTTATTGGTGAAAACAAAGATGAAAAACCTACTACGCGAGCTGAAGCTAAGGGACTGCAGCAAAAATTACAACATCTAGAAACAGAAATTCTAATCATGTTTGGAATGAAATTTTGGATCGCTTTAATGCTTCAGGATTCTCAAGCTGATTTATCATCTGTGATAAGAATAAATAGTTCTTTGGCATTATTTCTCCAAGATATGAGAGATAAGCAATTTTCTGATTATGAAAAAAAGCCAAAGCACTATCTGGAGTTTAAAATTATTACCACTATGACACCCGCCGTAAAAATCCCGAAAACTTCAGGCTGACGAGTCACGGGAAAATGAAAGAACAGCTTTATCTGGAGAAGAAAATTTTCGAAGTGTACACTTGACAGGACATAAAAGTGCTTATCATAATCTTTACGAAAAATTTAATTTTTTTGACAATTTATATGAAATAGATACCAATGAATTAAAAATTCGCGCAGATAATTTGGTTACTAAGTATTCTGATGATTTGGAAGATACTTTCGTGAATGAATGTATTCATTTGCACTGTCAAATCAACTGTCAACTAAAGATATTCGTTCCGCGCAATCAATATACATTTTTTTGCATTCTCCAAATCTTCAAGATGTTTTTCCAAATGTAGACATTGCTCTATGTATTGTTTTGAGTATTCCGACTACTAACTGTTCAGGAGAAAGATCTTTTTACACCTTGAAAAGAGTCAAAACGTATTTACGCGCAAGTATGGGCCAAGAGAGACTCAGTGCTTTAGCACTACTGTCAATTGAAGCCCAACTAGTTCAAGAAATTGATTACAACGACATAATTGATGATTTTGCTCAGACGAAAGCCAGTAAGAAGATGTTTAAAAATTAAGTTATACAATATAGTTTAAGAAAACTGATTGTTATTTATGTTGTTAAATACTTATTTGTATTGTTTAACAATTATACTTTTATGAAAAAAATATTATATCTTAATAACATGAACGGACTCAAATAAATAAAATTTCATCCTTTAAAAAAGGCGGCTAATCAAACAGGGCCTAGGGCGGCAAATACTTAATCCGCATCTCTCTAACACTTGCCTGACATTCGCTACTATTTCGAACCTGAAATTTGGTTAGAAATACAAAATTTTGTACGAATTCTTTGTTCTGTGTGATTAAACATACTGGTTGTGTAATTATATGCAAACATTTGTATGCTGCAGCAAAAATTATAAATCCTTTAATGATTTCCTAATATGTAGTTTCCTTTTTTAAAATATTGCAAAAAGTTGCTACAGAGTACGTTTTGAAATCCGGACGCCTGTTTGTCTGTCCGTCTGCCTTTATATGCTAGCTGTACCGTGAGTAGAGTAAATATTGAGGTATGGAATGAAACTTGATATAACGGGTGATTTTTTTGAGGTTAGGATTTTCATGCAGTAGTATTTGACAGATCACGTGGGATGTCAGACATGGTGTCAAAGAGAAAGATGCTCAGTATGCTTTGACATTTCATCATGAATAGACTTACTAACGAGCAACGCTTGCAAATCATTGAATTTTATTACCAAAATCAGTGTTCGGTTCGAAATGTGTTTCGCGTCCGTGTCCGATGAGCGATGAGGCTCATTTCTGGTTGAATGGCTACGTAAATAAGCAAAATTGCCGCATTTGGGGTGAAGAGCAACCAGAAGCCGTTCAAGAACTGCCCATGCATCCCGAAAAATGCACTGTTTGGTGTGGTTTGTACGCTGGTGGAATCATTGGACCGTATTTTTTCAAAGATGCTGTTGGACGCAACGTTACGGTGAATGGCGATCGCTATCGTTCGATGCTAACAAACTTTTTGTTGCCAAAAATGGAAGAACTGAACTTGGTTGACATGTGGTTTCAACAAGATGGCGCTACATGCCACACAGCTCGCGATTCTATGGCCATTTTGAGGGAAAACTTCGGACAACAATTCATCTCAAGAAATGGACCCGTAAGTTGGCCACCAAGATCATGCGATTTAACGCCTTTAGACTATTTTTGTGGGGCTACGTCAAGTCTAAAGTCTACAGAAATAAGCCAGCAACTATTCCAGCTTTGGAAGACAACATTTCCGAAGAAATTCGGGCTATTCCGGCCGAAATGCTCGAAAAAGTTGCCCAAAATTGGACTTTCCGAATGGACCACCTAAGACGCAGCCGCGGTCAACATTTAAATGAAATTATCTTCAAAAAGTAAATGTCATGAACCAATCTAACGTTTCAAATAAAGAACCGATGAGATTTTGCAAATTTTATGCGTTTTTTTTTTTAAAAAAGTTATCAAGCTCTTAAAAAATCACCCTATACTAGACTAGATAGACTAGATCCTCTTTAGTACGCTCGGGTCTTGAAACCTTCTGTAAGTCGCCGTATCTTTTCGTAGAATTTTCGAGCATTACGCATTTCGGCCTCTTTCTTTTTCTGTCTACAAATGCGTCTCGCTTCCCTCTTCAACTCTCGGTATCTGTCCCGTCCCGCACGTGTTGTGGTCGATCGTAACGTTGCGAGGTAGGCAGCCTGTTTTCTCTCCGCTGCGACACAGCACTACTCGTCTTACCAGCTGTTCTTTTGCACTTTCTGAAAACCAATGGTTTCGGTTGCAGCTGTACGTAAGGAGTTTTAAAGGCCGGCCCACATGCTGGCACCAAGTCCAATAGAACAGCAGTCAGAGAAAAGGGGACAAAACGACATTAAAGCGAAGAGCAAACTCGAGAACAAAATATGACATGCTCCAGACAAAAATTTGATTTGCACTATTTAATTATATATACATCATACATTTACTTACCCAGCAGAAGAAGTGCAATAATAAAATACATGCATATATTTTGCCGTCGGCTATTGTATTCTTCTCGTTGAAATAAAGTTATGCATATAAATAAATATGTATATACCCGCATTTACGATTCATTAGAAATTTAATAATTTTATATAAATATTAACCATCGGACATCAAAGAGGTAAAAACAAGAAAATTAGTTTGAAATTTTGAAAGTAAATAAATCACTATACGAAAAGTTTTTTAAAGTTTGTTTTCTTACATTTTTGTAACTCTACCCGACTTGCTTTTCTCGTTCAAGCCAAAAATTAAATATATTTTACCCAAAAAATGGAAATGAAAGATTTCAAAATTGCAGCAACGTTTTTAATTGTATTCGTGGAAGACCATCTTCAGACCCAAAGTGAAGATGACTCGGTCTATACCCTAGAAATTAAAAGGGTCGAACTAAATTCGCTCTATGAAAAAGCAATGCACTCATACGATGCAATCAGAAGAATTTCTCGCTAAAGTCATGAAACCATCGATTTCTTTAAAGTGAAAGATAAATACCGAAAAAGTTACCAAATGTACCTCTCTTGCTTAGCTCCTATCAACGAAGATGTATATACGCGTAAAACACAGGTGCCATCCCAAACAACACACAATTACAGACCCTTTTTAACCCACTCCAAGTAACTCAAGAAACAGGTTGTGCTATAAAAAACTTACAACAGTCGGTTAATAATGTTTCAACCAATTTAAACAATCTTGATATTGACACAAACAGCTGGGATCCGATATTGATATATCTTTGTAGTTCAAAACTACCTAAACAAACTCTTAAAACTTTTGAATATACCCTAGCAGGTAATTCAGATATACCGCCATGCTCAAATTTCGACAGTTTTTTAGCCCACAAATACAAAACTCTCGAATTTGTTGGAAATTTCAAAGCATCAGTAACAAAATTACCCACCTTTCACACCGGTGCAGTAAAAAGAACAGGTGAAAAGAAATATAACACTTTTCATGCAAACGTGGCTGAAACACCAATTGCTAGAACCCCTTATACTCAAAGGAATAGTAATTTCAACTTTACTCAACATAATTTAGAAACAGAAAGCTGTAAGCTCTGCAAAAAGCAGCACCCGATTCGCGAATGTCCCAAATTTCTCGCAATGAATGTAGAGACACGTATATCCACAATCAAAAAATATGGTTATTGCTATAACTGCTTGGCCTTGGTGAGCAAATTCTCATGTAAGTGTCACAAAAAACGCAATACTCAGATGAACAGATAATCCAGCTTTCGACCTGAATCCACTCCGGCAATACCAAACATCACTGGTTCGAACCCTGAAAACGTTTCAAGTACCACATTACCCACCCAAAGCTCAAACACAAATCGGCAAGCCTACACTAGAACTATACTGTTCACTAACTCAACCACCCAAGACCTACCCCACCCTGCTAGGAAGCAAATATTACTCGGTACTGCAATGGTCCAAGTAGAACATAATGGCCAACGATATTCCGCGAGAGCTCTTATTAATTCAGGATCGGAAGCCACATTTATATCTCGAAGACTTCAAAGAAGTTTTGATATACCCACCCGCTCTGTATCAGCCCAATTGACCGGACTAAACAATGCAGTTTCAGCAACACCAACGAATATTTGTGAAATCACGCTTTGCTCGTCCTTAAACACGAATTATAAACTGTCAGCACAGGCATTTATACTAAATAGCCTAACTGATACTTTACCCTCATACCCCATAGATACAAAGCAGTGTCTTAATTAGCAGACACCAAACCCTAGTAGGAAACACCCTCATGAAGCTGGCCGATGATGATGAAGAAACCCACCCATTAGCAGCTGTCTTAGCTGGAACTCGTGACCTAACCACGGCAAAGTCAGCACGCGATGAACTCATTTCTGCTCTGAAATCCCCAGGATTCGCTCTGCGAAAATGGACCTCCAATGACCCACACATTCTGAAAGGACTTCTACAGGATCATCTTTTAGAGACGGAATCACTTAACCTTTCGGAACCCAAAAACACCAAAAGCCTGGGCATTCGATGGAACTCCAAAAAGGATTAATTTTTCTTCCTCGTCAACCCAATGGACAAAAAAACTCGCACACACCAAACGTGAGGTGTTATCAGCCATAGCAAAATTGTTTGACCCAGCCTGTTGGACTAGTCCAATAATAATCACGGCAAAAGTAATAATGCAACAAATATGGCTAGATAAGTCTGACTGGGATGAAAGCCTAGAGCGCCTCAACCTTCATCGATGGGACAGCTTCGTAAACGATTATAAAAACATAAATAAAATTTAAATGCCCAGATGGACCCATTTTAATTCAACAGCCACCATCGAATCCCAAGGTTTCTCTGATGCTTCAGAAAAACCATATGCCGCGACACTTTACATAAGGGTTTTAGTTGGACATAAAATACGGACAACTCTCTTAGTGTCAAAACCACGAGTTGCTACCGTAATCTTGTAAACTCTATCCTATCCCAACTACACTTAACGCAAAATAAAAATTATTTTTGGACAAACCACCATGTTGATGGATCACCTTCGTTTCTCATCGAGTCGCTGCAATCACCGAGAAAGTGAGAGTCGATAATTGGAACCATGTGGAAAACCAAGACAATCCTGCAGACTTGGCAAGCCCAGGGTGTACACGCCCCGATTTATTGAATTATAACCACTGATGGCATGGACCCCAATTGCTACAATATGAAAAGAAGCATTTTCCAGCAACGGAAAAAAGATACACACTTCCATGGATTCAAACCCGTTAAAACGTTTGCGATAACCACTCAAGAGGATATACTCGAAAGGTTTTCGTCGTTTCCCAGAGCTATTCGCGTTATCGCTTACCTATTAACCCTCTAATGCATGAATTTTTGTTTCGACTGTGATTTTTATATTAGACTATATTCAGGTCTGTGAAGACGAATCTGATGTTAGTTTTTCGATTTGTCAATTTGTGTACCTTTTACAGGTAAAATAAAAATCCCGCCTCAAGGCGGACCTATGCATTAACCCTTATTGTTCATATAAATTTATGTTTTCATTTCTTCTTTATTGTGATATTTGAAAAAACAATTTTTTTGCCGTTGAATTGCATAAATTAATTTTACATTTAATGCAAAATGCCTGAGTTTCTGATTTGCATCCACGAAATTTGCACATTTTTTTGCCTGAGCGGTCCAAAAACTTACACCAGTGTCCTATTTGATCGTATCTTATATTTTCTGATAGGTGATACGTCTTTTTAGCTTTTGGTGGAGGTGTTAAAGACGATGGACGACCACGTTTTACAGGTTTTGTCGAACCAATCAAACAAAGTGTTTCTGCCACTTCTGATCTGAAGTCAGGAAGTTTACACTTTAGGACGTCCTTATTTAGTCGGTTATAAAGACAATATGCATTCACCATACTCACGTCCAGCATGTGGTAAAATAATTTATTTGTCCATTTTCTGGTTTTCATTTTTATGTGGTATCGACCAATCAATCCGTCAACCAAATCCACACCACCCATATGCTGGTTGTATTCTTTCACAATAGCTGGACAATCCACCTCAACATTTTGTTTCAATTTTCGATCCCAACGATTTGCCTTTAAGGAATATGAACTTTCATTATGTACAATTGCATCTGTTCCTACGTAGGTGGATAACAGACGAACTGCTCTTGTGTCGTACCACAAAACGCTGCTTATGTCTACTCCAAAAACACTTCCCACGTATTCTTCATTATACCCACGTGCTACTTTTTTTGATTGCAGCTCTGCGTCTGTGGAAAGTTTTATATTTGGTACTCGATTTCCTCGCACTGTACCTAAACTGTGAATTCCGCGACTTCTCATATATAATAGCAATCCCAATGAGGTATAAAAGTTGTCAAAGTAAATAATATGATTGGCATTGTTTGGTATGACTTGTGACAACCTAACTACAACATTGGATGCAGCACCAAGATCTGGACAATTTGGCAAAATTTTGTTATCGCCGGCGCCACAATAAACTTCAAAGGAATACGAATATCCAAAGGAATCGCAAATCACGAATAGTTTCGCTCCCCATTTGTGAGGTTTTGCTGGCATATATTGCCTCACTGGGTTTCCACTCATTTTCGTGGCACACATTTGCTCATCAACGCAAAGTCTCTGCCGCATTGGAACTGAAGAAAAACGTTGGTTGAAATGTTTTACTAGCGGCCTCATTTTATACAAGAGGTCATAACCAGGTTGACCTTTCTCTATACGAGACGCATCATTATTGAAATGCAAGTGGTTTCTAATTTCTTCAAATCGATTGCATGTCATGGATAAACGTATCGGATCTAATCCGTATTGTCCCCAATATGAGCGACTGTTAGGAAAGCGATAAACAGACGTAAACAACAATATTCCCAAAAACTTACGCAGCTCTTGGTGATCGATACAAAACTTTGAAGATATATCTTTTTGCTTGGCATACAAGTTCATCTGTAAGGCTATTGCCTGCAAAATTTTTATTAAAAATTTAATAAACTGTTATATATTAGAAATTACCTTCAGAAAGTCTTCGGTCACAAAATATGCAAAGCAGTCGTAAGGTGTTTTTAAACATTTTAAAAAATCCGGCATGTCCTGGCCTTGAAAAGCCAAATCTGCAACACTCAGCTGAAGTTTTTTCTTCTTCCAAAGAATCGATCTTATCGCACTCATATCGTTTCTCAAATCACTTGCAGCTGGTAGGACTCCGATTTTTTCTTGCGATTCTAATGCTTTGTGCACAGAACGTGTCACTGTCGACGGTAAGAATACACTAGAAGTAACGTCACAAACAGGCAATGGAGGAATCGGTGGCAGCTCAATTATTTCAGCATTTTCTTCAAAGTCTGTCACATTCAAACTGCATTCGATTGCGTTTCGCATCATTTCTGAGGAGTTTAGCATTGCATCAATGATCGTATCATTTTCCGGTAGTGAGTAGGTTGGATCCATATCAGAATCGTCACTATCAAAATCGCATTCATTGTCGGAAGTATCAGTTACCAATTGCGACTCTTCGAAATATTGTCGAATTTCTTCATCCGTCATATGGGTCTTAGAATAACGCGACATATCTGATTATTATTCAATAATAAAATAAGAAAAATTTTCAATTGTATCACAAATATTTCATTTTACTTGAAAAAGGTAGGCAGCGCAATGCATGAGTCCGCCTCAAGGCGGAGTTCAATATTTTCGAATTTACTCACCTGCTATTAGTTTTTTTATTATAAATCGAACACTATCATAAAGAGCACAAAATTCCACACCCGTAAGTATTTTTTTCAACTTGAAACGACACAAGAATTTATATTTCTTGTTGTTCAGAAAATTGTGTTGATTGCAAAAATAATTAAATTGGCGGGAAAGTGCTAATCTGTCACTTCAAATTGACAGTACGTCAAAACTAGAAGTAGTATTGCCAATCTGAAAAAACCATTACGTAAGTTGAACTTTAAGCGTTCTTTTGAAAAAAAATCCGAATTTTAATATTAAAAGAAATATTTTATATCTGATTTTGAAAACACCCCGTCTGTAGGCAGGCATATGCACTAGAGGGTTAAGGTTTTGCGGAAATGCCTCACCAAGGAGGCGAGAAATTAAGTGATTACTCAAACCACGAAGAGTTCAAAACAACCCAAAAGAAGTTAATTATTCACACCCAAAAACGTACTTCCGAGAAGAATTTGATGCGTTGACCCGTAAAACCCAAATACACAAGAAAAGTTCATTACTGACTTTAAATCCGTTTATTTACTCTAAAGGAGTTATGCGAAGTGACGGAAGATTAACCAATTCCGCAGCGCTATCATATAATGAGCGTCACCCTATCTTATTACCCTATAATAGTCGTATGTCGAAATTACTAACTCAATTGGCCCGACTGCTAAGGACAGAATTCTGGATACTCAAAGCAAAGATGCTGATTAAAACAATAATTAATCAATGCAAAGCGTGCATCATACATAACAAGGCTCAACAAACCCAAATAATAGCAGCTCTTCCAAACGAAAGAAACCCGTCCGTTTTGCTGCAACTGATATTAGACCCTATGACATCAAAAACTACATTGAGAGAACGTGTCCAATCACCAAAGTATATATATGTGTATTTGTATGCTTCTCAACTAAAGCAATACATCTCGAACCCGTTAGCGATCTCACTACTCAAGCCTTTCTAGCAGCATTTTCCTGTTTCTTCTCGAGGCGTGGATGTCCCGCCAATCGTTATTTCGACAACGGAACAAACTTTATACGAGCTTCACAGTTGTTAATTAAAGATCGGCGTGAATTCCTACAGACACTTCGAACTCAAACTACATCTCCCCGTAGTCATCAAAATATCTCATGGCACTTCAACCCACCATGAGCTCCACATATGGATGGATTATGGGAAACAGGCGTAAAAAGTCTAAAAACCCATCTAAAAAAGATGGCAAAATTACAAAAATTCACGTTTGAAGAATTTTCCACGACTCAACCAACTTGGAACCTTTAACTCAAAGACACTTCCTTATAGGTACCCTATTGCTAACACCTGCCGAACCCAATTTAGAGGATGCACACTTAAGCATCGTTTACAGATGGCAGAAATTAAAAATACTCTACCAGCACATTTGCAAGAGATGGAAGAAAGGCTTCTTTAAGGAATTACACAAACGCAACGTAATGTCGAAGTTAACGACTTAGTCGTTATACGAAACGAAAACATTTCACCCAACGAATGGAAGCTCGGTCGAATCCAAAAGGTCTTCGCCGGCTTAGATAATAAAACACGAGTGGTTGAAATCCGAACTACTTAAGGCACAGTAACCCGCCCCATGACAAAAATTGTGATTTAAGTACAGAATAACTTAAAAGTTTTCTCTTCTTTTTAGTGAAATGGCCCCAACAATCACCAACTCACCCAAACCTCGTCGTATGAGCTCAACAATTACCATCCGGTCCCCTAGCGCAACCCGCAGCATTACACCGATTTCGGAAGACGAAACGATGTCACGACGCATTCGGAGTTTTAAGTCGACCCTTCCCACTATTCGTAAGGAAAAGGAATGGGATGATCTCACAACCCGAAAAACGATCTCACATCATAGAAAAAATACGTCACATCGTCATGTTGCTTGCGTAATATGGAAAAAGGCCATCGTCTAGTGACTTGCGCCACGTACTCATCATACAGTATAAACAAATATACGACGCAGTAACCCAACACCACTATTGTGTTAATTGCTTAGACAGGTCGCACTAGACAAGAAGGATGTACAAGTAAAAATCGATGTTCCGTTTGTCATGGGAAACATCATTTATCCCTACACGGACATCCGAGGCTATACCCGGCCAACGATGCAAATGTTGCTGAGAAACAACCACTTGCGATAGAGACCCGACTTACATCCGTACTGGCTAAGCAGACCCTAGTACCCACACTGAAGATTCGTTTAAGATGCGATAGTGAATGGCATAAAGGTTGAGCCATTTTGTACTCTTCTCTTAAAATGACAAATACAGCGGCCGAACTCGCCAAAAAATTCAAACTGCTAACTACATACCTCAATACTTATCGGATTTGTAGCATAAAAATTAGCTCAATTAATTATACAAAGTTTTGTTTGGAATGTAACGCAGTTATAATACACAAGTTACCCAAAAAACCCTATGAGCGAGACTTAAGTGACGATGTGCAAATGCGCTTTGAACAATGGGTTTTCGCTGACCCTTAATTCCATAGCAACAAAGAGCTAACGTTGGAGATTGGATCGGATATCTACCCACAAATTATTAGAAGTGGACTCTTCGAACCGGACAATAATACAGTGGTAGCGCAGAATACAGCATTTGGCTGGATGCTTACTGGCACCATGTAACTCTAAGTATACTGCTGATAATTACTCTATTTAATTTCAAATTTTTCAATCAATATATTACCCTCTTAATACTCAATTATTTCGCAGATTCTGCAAGGTTTCTAAAAATTACATAAAGTAATAGAGGCGTAATGTAGAACATAACAGAAAAAAAGGAGAAACAAAAGAAGACAATTTTCCCGCGATTTTTACACAAAAGGAGTATTAAGCCGCCAACACAGAAGTGAAATCCGAGTGAACACATAGAACAGAAACTAAGTAAAGTTCATTATTGCACAGTGAACACGGAGAGCGAAAGTGTGTCATCCCGCCATAAAAGAAAACATTTTTATACCCTTTCTTCAACAAAATTAAGAAAAGTTCTTCTTCTTCTTAATTGGCGTAGACACCGCTTACGCGATTATAGCCGAGTTAACAACAGCGCGCCAGTCGTATCTTCTTTTCGCTACGTGGCGCCAATTGGATATTCTAAGCGTAGCCAGGTCATTCTCCACTTGGTCCTTCCAACGGAATGGAGGTCTTCCTCTTCTTCTGCTTCGCCCGGCGGGTACAGCGTCGAATACTTTCAGCATGACCTAGCCAGCATAGCCGCTGTCTTTTAATTCGCTAAACAGCTCATCGTTCCATCGATATTCGCCGTGGCCAACGCGTAAAGGACCATAAATTTTTGGCAGAACTTTTCTCTCAAAAACTCGCAATGTCGACTCATCAGTTGTTGTCATCGTCCAGGCCTCTGCACCATATAACCCTATATCTATCTCGTTTAGTTTTAGATTATACGTACAACCGTTAGGTGAACAAAATTATAATAATATGTAGCAACTGGTTGCAAGAGTATAAAAATTGCTCAAATTGAGACAAAACTGTTCACAAGCCGGCATGTACCGGTTTTATTGCGTACAAACTGCAAGAGTGTGAAATAATAGAGATTCGAGCAGAAGAGGAAAGTTTTTTGGTGCCATTCAATTGGGACTGCCCAGAAGTGATTATTTTTAATATGGCTTAAGAAGCTCACGACTTTCGGTCTGAAACCTACCAAGAGGACAGCCAAGAAAATATCTAGCGAACCATCCCTCCCCTGGGTTTCACGCTGGGTTTCGGGCCCGCCACGTAAAAAACATACCAATAGAAACAGCCTCAAATTAAACCCTCTCCGTCACCGAAACGTCTCGTGTGACGGGTTAAGGATTACGATTTAAGGGCATGCATTTGGAATATCCGGTCCCTGAATTGAGAAGGTGTTGACATCATAATTTCCAGTTGGTTGATGTCCTCGTTAAAGTAAAGGCGATGGACAAGGACTGAGGCGAGTAGGTCCTTGTGGCATTGGCACCGAATTGCTATACGAAAAAAACGATTGGCGGGCTGTTGTTAACTTGGCTCGTAAACGATGTCTACGCGAAAAAGAAGAAAAAAAGACATCCATGCATATGTATATGTTGACAACCAACTTAGTTGCCAACTAAGTGAAAATAGTTAAAGCGAATTGTGCAGGTTGTACAAGGTGCGCTCCAAGGTAAACAGGACTTAAAATAAAAAAAAAAAAAAAAAAAAAAACAGAATAAAAGGTATTTTCGATAAAATCAATTTATTTTTCATCGTTGGCTGGTATGGCCGCCAGTATGCCGGTGCAAGCCTTTTGAATATCCTCTACGTCTGCATAACGCTTTTCATTCATAGGTAAATGCATTTTTCCGAAAAGATAGAAGTCGCATGGTGCCATATCAGGTTAATACGGAGAGTGGTTAATGGTTAAAATGTGATTTTTTGTCACTTCAACGCTTCAAAACTTTAAGGTAGGGTGGAACAAATTCTTTGTGGACAATACCTTTGGAACCATAAAAACAGATCAGCTTTGTCCTCACTTTTCACTTCTCCATGCAAGATTTTTTGTGTTTCGGTTCGTCCGGTGGCTTCCATTCAGCACTCTGGCATTTCGTTTCGGAATCATTCACAATATTGTAAAGGAAGTTTTTGTCCTTTTTGACCTCTTTAATGGTGTCCTTCAAATATTGGATTCTGAACAGTTTCTGGTCTTCAGGTAATTTGTGCGAAACAAACCGTTCTCACACCTTTCGTAAGCCCAAAGTTCAGTTCAAATGCGTTAAATCGATGTTCCATATCCATTTCCATGAATTTCAATGATGATTTTTGATGAATTAATGCACAGTTTCGATGGAGTTTCCGGTGATCAAGGATTTTGATTGGCCCACATGTTGATCGTCATTTATGTCCTCAGGACCACTTCGAAAACTTTGAAACCACTCGTGCACTCTACTACTGGATAGGCAATCATCGCCATAAACTTGTTTCATCAATTGAAACGTTTCGGTAAATGTTTTACTGCTTTTAAAATCAAATTTAATTTTGGCTCTTTTTCGAAGTCATTTTCGCGCCGATAACACAAACAAACTGACTCTTAAAACGCAATAACTTCACTTCCAAGCAATGAAATGTCATGAAATGAACTGGAAAATCGATAAAGATAGCAGATTCTAACGCACCAGTCGACATATAAGGAGCGCCACTAGGGGGCGCTGGATTCAAAAAGTGGTATTACTTTGCAAAGCACCTTGTACTTATTTAAATTTAGAAGTATAAAGTATATTGATTTAGAAAAATGAAGTGTGCATAGCCGAGGGTTAATGACTATGTACCTTTTCCCTTATCTACTACGAAAAATACAATAATAATATTTGCTATTTACAAGTATGTATGTAAATAACATAATAAGAATGTTTTAACAATGTATTATCACTTACTGCACAAAACAAACAAACAATAGGTTCGAAAATATCCTCAACAGCGGCTGCTGCTTATCCGCATACAATAAACAAATTAATGTACGAAAATTATCTTCTTAGCCATTAGTATTAGTAGTAAAATTATGAAATGTATTCAGTTTTTCTTAACTCAACGAGAAACTACACGTTTAACTGGCGGCTCACACCGGTCTTAATCCTGACTGCAAATTTCACGGCTTTGAAGAATAGCAAAAGCACAGTCTCTGAAGAAGAAAGAGATATTAAAGGTTGAAAAAACTGTCCGAAAAAAAAACAAAATAAGAAGTCAATCACACTGAAGTCACACAATAAACGTAGTCAACGCACTGGAAGATCAACTATCTGACCAAACAATATCGACGACCAACAAATACGAAGAATTTAAGCCGAACATTATAGATTCATAGCAAATTAATTTGAAGCCATACCATGTTTGTAAAGCGACGATAAAACCAATATGATTCTTTCCATCATGGATTTTTTCCTACCCCGGGACCGCTTTTGCTGGTGAATTTCTATTCTTCCTGCGTCCAGGGATGCCTACGAGTTTGCAAACAGCATCAAGCTATTTGGTTCATCTTCTATTGGGAGTCCGCATCCATGTCTCTTTTTTAGTACGTAGAACATGTTCTACGTACGAAGCCATTATTTCCTAGCTTTCGCTGCTAGTAGTTTTCAGTACTTAGTTCTCCGAGCTTGTTTTCTACATTTCTTCGTGCTTCTTTCCATTGGTGGTGGAAAAAGGTATGGTTTGCATCAACTAACGGTTCGTCTCCGTAAATACATGCTGGGCTTTCTGTTTTTCCCATGTTGTACAGGTATTTTTGGAAATACCTATGTTATGTAATAATTTACCTTGCCGTGTTTTTTATTGTGCCTCATCTTTATTTCTTTAATCAGTTTGGCGGTCCATCTTCTTTTTCTCTCCCTTGTTCTATCTTACCAGAGTTCAAAAGTTTGCTTCCTCGCCTGTTGTTTTGTGGGCATGTGTATTTCTATTCCGTCTTTCTTCCATAGCCAGAGTTTTCTTCTCTCCTTTGCGAGAAGGTCTATTGGGATGACTTCGCTTACGCTGGTACTCCGAGGCGACTCTCAAGGCTGCTGTCCTCTGCATTTTAGCAAGCACTTTCCGTCTTTGTTCTACATTTAATGCATCGGCACATATTTTGCTACCGTATAATAGCACTGACTGTGTTATGTCGATAGGCAATTTCCTTCTACTTGCAAGTGGGCCTCCGGTGTTTGCCATAAGTCTTGATAGCGACATGGTTATATTGGCTGATTTTTTTGCAGCATATTGGATTTGAGCACAGTACGTCAATTTGTTGTCCATTCTTATTCCTAGGTATTTTAGGGTTTTCGTCGTTCAAATAGTTTCTGAACGAACTTGCATGTTTACCTCCAGCGAAATATGTTTCCTAGGAAGAACGAACAGTTCTGTTTTTTCTGCAGCTAGGCTAAGACCGTGTGAGTCCAACCATATCTGTGTTCGTGCTCCTGACCATGTCGGTATTACACGCGGTTATGCACGCAATCATAAGGCATTTCAACGTTTAAAATTCCATCGCAGCTGGCGTTCCATAGATCCAAGTGTCCAAGTGTTGATCCCTGCGCTGCTCCGGAGGTTATTTCCTTACTTTGTGGGCTATCACTCGTGTCGTACAGTAGCTTCCTGTCTTTAAGATAACTTCGTATCATTTTCATCAAGTAGAGGGGCGTTTTGAAGCGACTTTCCAGTGCGTCGATCATATTTGCCCATTTTGCGATATTGAATGCATTTCTTGTGTCAATTGTTGCGCGAAGCACTATTGGCCTCGAGAAGTTGTTCTTTCGATAAGCTTTCTCCACGCTGCGCACGACGTCTTCCACTGCTCCGATGGTGGACCTGCCTGGTCTGAAGCCATGTTGTCGCTTTGATAGGCCTCAGCATCGTTTATGACGGCAATGATGCGAGGCTTCAACAGTCTTTCTAGTAGCTTTTTTGCTGTATCTAGCATGCATAGAGGTCGGTATGCTGATGGTGTTCCTGGGTCTCCTTTGCCTTTGCTTATTAGGGTCAGATGCTGCTTCTTCCATATTTCTGGAAAAATGCCCTCGTTCAGACATGTATTATACATGGATAGCAGTAAGTGCGGGCGTTCCATAGCGATTAGCTTTAACACTTCCACTGGTATCCCATCAGAGACATTTTTTTTTTCTATAGAGTGTTTGCTGCCGTGTTAATGAGCTCTCTTGTGTATGTTCTGGTGGGTCTCTTCCCAGATCATTGGTTAGGAACAGAGTGTTTACGATGCACTGCATAGCTGCGGCGTTTAACTCAGGGGTGGACTGTTTTGCCCTAAGTTTTTTTATTAAGATCTTGTTTCCGAGACCACACGGATTTTTATTTATATCGTTACGTAGCTCTTCCCATTTATCTTGTTATGTCTTTGTTATTGCGGTTTTCAGCTCAGTTTTCGCAGCTTTATTTTCCTTTTCTTCTTCTAGTTCTTGTATATCGTCGTCTTTTGCGGAGGTAAATTTGTCTAAGATTTCGTATTTCGTCAGTCCACCAGTAAACTGCTATCTTTGGATGTCCGCCTCTTATTTTGAGTATTGCTACTTTACATGGCTCAGTGATGGTGCTCAGAGTTGCTTGGAAAGTCAGCCTAGCTACGCTACTTGCCTGGTGTTTTGGTGGGTTTGCATCTATGGCCGCAAGGAGCTTTTCTGAGTCTAGCTTGGAAGCGTTCCATTTACGTGTTATTCTTCTTTTCGTGATTGCTGGATTTTTATCTCCTGTCACTACCAGTAAAGTCTTCCAAAACTTTTCACTCAGGCAGTTGACTTGCGAATCCTTTCATCCTGCATCTGATCCATCCCATTTTTATCTGACCTTCCTTTAGTACTCTGTTTGCTTAATTAACGTCACATATGCGCGTATTTGTTCGCCAGTATTTGAAGCGCTGGTCCTCACTGTGATTTCTTCATCTGCTTGCTCTAGCAGGCTCTTAAGCAGGTCGTGACTTCTGCTGCGGTGAATAAGGAGTCGAAGTCTCGGATCTCAATTGTGGCTTTCTGCTTTAGCCCGCTTACAGAAGCTATGCCACGTACATTGCTGGTGAGAGCTTTTCGAAGATCTGCTTTCCGGTTCTGGTTCTTCAGTTCTAGGAGCAAGGCACCTGATTTTGCTTTTCTTATTGCAAGGACTTCCACTTTGTCTTGGTCTGTCATGACGGGTTGCCATCTGTTTTGAATCACCTCGGCAAAGCTGCGGCCTTCTGCCGGTTTGATTAGCACTGCTTTTGACCGAACTCTGGTTCTGGGTGTCCGTTTTTGCTTCTGGAGCTTGTCATATTTTGTTCTCGAGTTTGCTCTTCGCTTTAATGTCGTTTTGTCCCCTTTTCTCTGACTGCTGTTCTATTGGACTTGGTGCCGGCCTGTGGGGCGGCCTTTCAAACTCCTTACGTACAGCCGCAACCGAAACCATTGGTTTTCGGAAAGTGCAAAAAAACAGCTGGTACGACGCGTAGTGCTGAATCGCAGCGGAGAGAGAACAGGCTGCCTACCTCGCAACGTTACGATCGACCACAACACGTGCGGGACGAGATAGATGCCGAGAGTTGAAGAGGGAAGCGAGACGCATTTGCAGACAGAAAAAGAGGGAGGTCGAAATGCGTGACTACGTAGAGCTTGATAAGCTGGCCGACAGGGGTAATGCTCGAAAATTCTACGAAAAGATGCGGCGGCTTACAGAGGTTACAAGACCGGAGCATACTCTTGTAGAACCCCCAAAGGTAATCTGGTCACCGATTCCCAGAGCATACTTAAATTATGGAGGGAACACTTCTCCAGCCTGCTGAATGGCAGTGATCGCACAACACCAGGAGAAGGCGAACCCGATTCCCCAATCGACGTCCATTAACCGACCATGAAGAAGTTCGAATAGCAATTGCGCGCCTGACGAACAACAAAGCGGCAGAGGCCGACGGATTGCTGGACGAGCTATTCAAACACGGCGGCATGCCCACCGATTGAGATTTAAGTGTACTATGCCCAATCCATAAAAAAAGAGACCTCACAATCTGCGCCAACTACCGTAGGCTTAGCCTCCTCAACATCGCATATAAAGTTCTATTGAGCCTGTTGTGTGAAAGATTAAAGCCCACCATCAACAAACTGATTGAACCTTATCAGTTAGGCTTTAGACCTGGCAAATCCACAACCAACCAGATATTCACCATTCCAAATCTTGGAAAAGACCCGTGAAAGAAAATCGACACACACCACATCTTCGTCGATGTCTGACGCTCAGTCAGAATCGGGAAGGACCTCTGCGATCCGTTCGATACCAAACGGCGTTTCAGAACTAAATAGAAAAGGTACCATCTTCTATAAGAGTGTACAACTGCTGGCGTATGCCAATGAAATTGATATCATGGGCCTCAACACACGCGCCGTTAGTTCTGCTTTCTCCAGACTGGACAAGGAAGCAAAACAAATGGGCCTGCCAGTGAACGAGGACAAGACGAAATATCTCCTGTCATCAAACTAACACTCGCCGCACTCGCGACTTGGCTCTCACGTCACTGTTGACAGTCATAACCTTGAAGTTGTAGATAATTTGGTCTATCTTGGAACCAGCGTCCATGGTGCAGAGGCTTGGACGATGACCACAAACGATTAGGCGACGTTACGAGTTTTCGAGGTTCTGCGAAAGATTTATGGTCCTTTGCGCGTTGGCCACGGCGAATATCGCATTCGTTGGAACGCTGAGCTGTACGAGATATACGACGACATTGACGTTATGTTTATATGTTAATGTCATGTTATCCGGATGGACGAAAACACTCCAGCTCTGAAAGTATTCGGCGAAGCACCCGAGGGGGGAAGCAGAGGAAGAGGAAGACCTCCACTCCGTTGGAAGGACCAAGTGGAGAAGCCCCTGGCTTCGCTTGGAATATCCAATTGACGCTACGTAGCGAAAAGAGGAAACGATTGGCGGGCGGTTGTTAACTCAGCTATAATCGCGTAAGCGATGTCTACGCCAACTAAGAAGAAGAAGATATGAAGATAGTAGGGGTATTCAGACCAGCCTTGTTAATTCGTTAGTCGTTATTCGAGTATCACGAACTATCAATCTGACAAGCTTGATAATTTTTTCGTTACTCGGTAATATCACATCAGATGTTTGTTTGTTGTTCGTTTCTTGATAAATTTTTAAAGGAAAAATAAGTTTGGTAGTTGACTTAAACATTTTAAAGGCGAAAACAAATTTTGTGCTCTTTTCGTGAAATTAGAAAAAAATTTGCAAAAGTAAGTATATTTTCAACAATACTTACTTTTTATTTCATGAAATACTTGTTTTCAGTGGAATCTCAAAAGAGAGTAAGCAGGAAGGCAAAGCCTAAAAAAATGGAAGAATGGAGAGAAACCATTTGCTTTTAGACCTTTAGGCCTACAGGAGTATTGCTCGAAAATTCTACGCAAAGATAGGGCGGCTTACAGAAAGTTTCAAGACCGGAGCATACTCTTGTCGAGCCCCCAAAGTGATCTAGCCACCGATGCCCAGAGCATACTTAAATTATGGAGGGAACACTTCTCCAGCCTGCTGAATGGCAGTGAACGCACAACTCGCGGAGAAGGCGAACCCGATACCCCAATCGATGACGATGGAGCAGACGTTCCATTGCCAGACCATGAAGAAGTTCGAATAGCAATTGCCCACCTGAAAAACAACAAAGCGGCAGGGGCCGATGGATTGCCGGCCGAACTATTCAAACACGGCGGCGGAGAGCTAATAAGGAGCATGCATCAGCTTCTTTGCAAAATATGGTCGGACGAAAGTACGCCCAGCGATTGGAATTTAAGTGTGCTATGCCCAATCCATAAAAAAGGAGACCCCACAATCTGCGCCAATTACCGTGGGATTAACCCCCCTACACCTCGCATATAAGGTTCTGTCGAGCGTATTGTGTGAGAGATTAAAGCCCACCGTCAACAAACTGATAGGACCTTATCAGTGTGGCTTTAGACCTGGTAAATCAAAAACCGATCAGATATTCCCCATGCGCCAAATCTTGGAAAAGACCCGTGAAAGGAGAATCGACACACACCACCTATTCGTCGATTTCAAAGCTGCTTTCGACAGCACGAAAAGGAGCTGCCTCTATGCCGCGATGTCTGAATTTGATATTCCCGCAAAACTAATACGGCTGTGTAAACTGACGTTGAGCAGCACCAAAAGCTCCGTAAGAATCGGGAAGGACCTCTCCGAGCCATTCGATACCAAAAGAGGTTTCAAACAAGGCGATTCCCTATCGTGCGACTTCTTCAATCTGCTGCTGAAGAAAATTATTCGAGTTGCAGAACTTAATCGAACAGGTACAATCTTTTATAAGAGTGTACAGCTGCTCGCGTATGCCGATGATAATGATATCATCGGCCTCAACACCCGCGTCGTTAGTTCTGCTTTCTCCAGACTGAACAAGGAAGCAACGCAAGTGGGTCTGGCAGTGAACGAGGGCAAGACGAAATATCTCCTGTCATCAAACAAACGGTCGTCATACTCGCGACTTGGCTCTCACGTCACTGTTGACTGTCATAACTTTGAAGTTGTAGATAATTTCGTCTATTTAGGAACCAGCATTAACACCACCAACAATGTCAGCCTGGAAATCCAACGCAGGATTACTCTTGCCAACAGGTGCCACTTCGAACTGATTAGGCAATTGAAAAGTAAAGTCCTCTCTCGAAGAACAAAAGCCAAACTCTATAAGTCGCTCATAATTCCCGTCCTGCTATATGGTGCAGAGGCTTGGACCATGACAACAACCGATGAGTCGACGTTGCGAGTTTTCGAGAGAAAGTATTACGGTCCTTTGCCCGTTGGCCACGGCGAATATCGCATTCGATGGAACGATGAGCTGTACGAGATATACGACGACATTAACATAGTTCAGCGAATTAAAAGACAGCGGCAACGCTGGCTAGGTCATGTTGTCCGGATGGATGAAAACACTCCATCTCTGAAAGTATTCGACGCAGTACCCGCCGCGGGAAGCAGAGGAAGAGAAAGACATCCACTCCGTTGGAAGGACCAGGTGGAGAAGGTCCTGGCTTCGCTTGGAATATCCAATTGGCGCCACGTAGCGAAGAGAAGAAACGACTGGCGCGCTGTTGTTGACTCGGCTATAATCACGTAAGCGGTGTCTACGCCAGTAAAGAAGAAGAAGAAGACGCAAGCCATTTGAGTTTTAATTGCATATATGTATGTATATAATTTCTGGAAAAGAACGCTTCATGCTTTTTTTTATTGGGGATTCGGCGAGTTTTATTTCAGTGCCATCCAGGTAACGTACACAAAATGGTAGTTCGTTGAACGTTTCTCGTGCTATTGAAGAGCTTTCAGTATTATCTGGCCAATATACATATATATAATTGGAGTTATATTAAAAATACTTTTAATACTCTGCAACTATTCCTCCGTCACCAATCCCTAAAGTTGACGCAATTTTTCGTAGCAATTTGTTCGTTTTAAGCAAAATGAGTTTGGTCTACACGCAGCATTTGTAGCCGCTCTCCTTGTTCATCGCATTTGATGGAAACGATTGTCATCCATTGTGGTGAAAATATCATCGCCTCACCGAATTGACTTTGGAACAACGTTTTCTACACCTCTTGGGCAGTTTAGTGTACTGAGCAAATCACCATAGACTTCGTCAATGGTATCCTCTACCAAATCTTCATCTTCACTGAATATGTATGTCTTGAAATAATTTTAAAGTTAGGTCCATGCTCCTCTGTACATCAGTTTTAAATACTTACCACTAATAAATTTGATCTGCTCCACGTAATTTTCAATGAAATGACTGACAATTTTTGATTTTGCTCTTTGTTGAGTAATTTTTACTCTTTAATAAAATTGAATCAGATGTTTCGGAATAAAATTTAACATACTACAGAGATAGTGCAACAATTTAGCCATTTAACGAAGTATCAACTAACGAATTACCAAATTATCAGGTTGGGTCTGAATGCCCCTAATGTACAAGTGCAAGCATGCAAGGAATGATAACACAGGTATACACGATTTTGGATCTGGGCAACCAAAAGTGGTTTCTATGACAATTGATGACACTGAATCCGAATCTTCATTTCGTTTTGTAAGATTGATTCTAGTTTTTCAAATAATAAAGAATTTAATTTTTTATGATTTTTGTCAAATAATATTCATTTTATTAACTTAAAAGTAACATATCAGAAATGAAGATTGGTGGAACTTGGTATCTTCTTTCAATGTTGGCTAGATCTTGGTTTAGCCGCTCTCCTTGTTCATCGCTCGTATCACTCAAGTTTTCGGGAAAAAATAGAGATGGGAATGCAGAAAATGGATCTTTAGAGACATTCTAGCTCCAATCTTTCGATAATTTTGCAACATATCGCCAATAATTTCCTTAAAATTAGGGGATTTGTGATTACCAAGAAAGTGGTGAACGATATTTTGAAAAGATGTCCATGCGGCTGCTTCATCGGACGATAAACATTTTGTAAATTTTTTATCGGCCATTAATTTTCTAATATCTGGTCCGACAAATATTCCTTCTTTGATTTTAGCATATGACAATTTAGGAAACAACTTAACTAAATACTAAAACGCCGGTCCTCACGGTTTAATGCTTTGACGAAGTTCTTTATAAGGCCCAGTTTAATGTGAAAAGGTGGCAGGAAAATGTCTTGTGAATTTACAAGTGGTTCAGCGGAGGCGTTTTGCTGTCCAGGCTCATATTGAGTACGACTTTGCCATTCTTTTCTCACATAATGATGTTCAGTTGCGCGGCTATCCCACAAGCATAAAAAGCAAAAAAATTTGTGAATCCAGATTGCATCCCAGTTAAGATAGCAATTACCTGTTGAAATAATATAAAAAATAAGTGTTTTCGATTCGATTTCGAGTCTAGATATTTCCATTGCTGCAACCGTGATGCTAGCAAGTCTGCTTTTTTTTGGACAAATTCAAATCATGAATCAAATCGCTTAGTTCATCTTGCGAAATTAAATGTGTCTCTTCCATGACAAGTCGCTATCATTACTCGGGGGTGATGGAGCTAAAGTTTCCAGGACGTTTCCACTTATACTTGGAAAAACTGGCAATGAATCATTAGCAGTACGTGGAACTGGCTTGGATACTGATGATACGTCAGGATATTCATATTTTTCTAATTTTTTTGCATTTATACCCTTAATTTTCATCAAACAAAAGTAGCAATCATCTACATGGTTTTTAGGTTCTCTCCAGAGCGCTGGCATTGAAAAGGAAAAGTACTCACGTTCTCTCAATGACCACTTATACAGCTTTGTTTTGCATGCGATACAAATAAATTTCGGTATCCATGATTTATGAGTGTCTGCTACTCTGAAACCAAAGTAGTGCAGATACTCATCTTTGAGTGTATTTCTTATTATTTTGCCACTTTTTTTTAATCATATAACTACTACAAACATAACAAAAACACTTTTATTTTCTCTAATCACTTATTTTATTTTACTGCTACAGTTGAAATGACTTATCAAGCAGTGCCTGTAAGATTGGGAGAATTTTCCTTAATCGGTACTTAATTACTGTGCTTGCAAACTGTGCTTGTAACAGCACAATGGTGCTATCATGCGAGAACTCGGAAACTAGAATCAATCTTAAAAAACTAAATGCATATTCGAATTCAGCATATCAAATATAGTTACGAATCGTTCTCAGATCCAAAAGTTGACCTGAATTTGAAAACTTGTGTAATTATACTTTAATATACAGTGCCTTTTTCCACAATACAATTTATTTAATTATCAAAAATATTATAGTCGGTTAACGCACTATTAGTGATTTTCAACATAGCCTTTGTATGGGAGGTGGGAGTGGTTATTATCCGATTTCTTCCATTTTTGAACTGCATATGGAAAAGCCTGAAGGAAACGATTCTATAGAGTTTGGTTGACATAGCTATAGTAGTTTCCGAGATATGTACAGAAAAACTTAGTAGGGGCGGGGCCACGCCCCCTTTTGCAAAAAAATTACGTCCAAATATGCTCCTCCCTAATACGATGCTTTGTGCCAAATTTCAGTTTAATATCTTCATTTATGGCTTAGTTATGACACTTTATAGGTTTTCGGTTTTCGGTTTTCGCCATTTTGTGGGCGTGGCAGTGAGCCGATTTTGCCCATCTTCGAATTTAACATTCTTATGGAGCCAGGAAATACATGTACCAACTTTCATCATGATATCAAAATTTTTACTCAAGTTACAGCTTGCACGGAAGGACGGACAGACGGACGGACAGACAGATATCCGGATTTCAACTCTACTCGTCACTCTGATCACTTTGGTATATAATAGGTTGTCAAAAAAGCCTTACGGTATGAATGATCTTGATGCTGTCTAGCTCGACATTCCATCATCTTGTGGCCTAATTTTTCACAGAAATGACATATGATTGTTGAAAGTTTCGGAGAGATTCCGTCGCCGAGTGCTATCATTCACTCCGGGGAA
This sequence comes from Bactrocera correcta, assembly GCA_027475135.1. Classification (NCBI taxonomy): domain Eukaryota; kingdom Metazoa; phylum Arthropoda; class Insecta; order Diptera; family Tephritidae; genus Bactrocera; species Bactrocera correcta. Next base: position 85,356,874 of record CM050323.1, on the reverse strand, counting down.
TGAACGTCTAGCCACAATCCGCATCAAAGCGAGGTTCTTCAACATATCGCTCATTTGCGCCCACGCCCCGATGGAAGAGAAGGACGATGTGACCAAAGATGCCTTCTATGAGCGCTGCTCCCGCAACGATGTCAAAATTGTGCTTGGCGACTATAACGCCTGGGTGGGCAAATAAGGTATCTTTGGTACGACGGTCGGTAAATTCAGCCTCCACGAGGAAAATGGGCTGAGGCTGATTGACTTCGCCGGGGCCCGAAATATGGTTATCTGCAGGTACTAGATTCCAGCATAAGAAGATTCATCAAGCGACCTGGCTGTCTCCGGATCGAAAAACTACCAACCAGATCGATCATGTTGTGATAGATGGAAGACACGTCTCCAGTGTTCTAGACATGCGTGCGCTCCGAGGTCCTAACATCGACTCAGACCATTATCTTGTTGCAGCCAAGATTCGCACCAGCCTCTGTGCAGCAAAAAACGCACGCCAACAAACACAAGGAAGGTTCGACGTTGAGAAGCTGCAATCACAACAGACAGCCGAACGTTTTTCTACTCGGCTTGCACTCCTGCTCTCTGAGAGCACTCGTCAACAACTCGGTATAAGGGAACTGTGGGACGGCATTTCAAACTCCTTACGTGCTGTAACCGAAACCATTGGTTTTCGGAAAGCGCAAAAGAATAGCTGGTGCAACGAGGAGTGCCGTGTCGCAGCGGAGAGAAAACAGGTTGCGTACCTCGCAACGTTACGATCGACCACAACACGTGCGGGATGGGATAGATACCGACAGTTGAAGAGGGAAGCGAGAGGCATTTGTAGACAGAAAAAAAAGAGGCCGAAATGCGTGAGTACGAAGAGCTTGATAAGCTGGCCGACAGGGGTAATGCTTGAAAAATCTACAAAAAGATGCGGCCGCTTACAGAAGGTTTCAAGACCGGAGCATACTCTTGTAGAACCCGCCTAAGGTGATCTAGCCACCGATGCCCAGAGCATACTTAAATTATGGAGGGAACACTTCTCCAGCCTGCTGAATGGCAGTGAACGCACAACACCAGGAGAAAGCGAACCCGATACCCCAATCGATGACGATGGAGCAGACGTTCCATTTCCCGACCATGAAGAAGTTCGAATAGCAATTGCCCGCCTGAAAAACAACAAACCGGCAGGGGCCGATGGATTGCCGGCCGAGCTATTCAAACACGGCGGCGAAGAATTGATAAGGTGCATGCATCAGCTTCTTTGCAAAATATGGTCAGACGAAAGTATGCCCAACGATTGGAATTTAAGCGTGCTATGCCCAATCCATAAAAAAGGAGACCCCACAATCTGCGCCAAATACCGTGGGATTAGCCTCCTCAACATCGCATATAAGGTTCTATCGAGCGTGTTGTGTGAAAGATTAACGCCCACCGTCAACAAATTGATTGGACCTTATCAGTGTGGCTTTAGACCTGGCAAATCAACAACCGACCAGATATTCACTATGCGCCAAATCTTGGAAAAGATCCGTGAAAGGAGAATCGACACACACCACATCTTCGTCGATTTCTAAGCTGCTTTCGACAGCACGAAAAGGAGCTGCCTCTATGACGCGATGTCTAACAAGGCGATTCCCTGTCATGCGGCTTTTTCAACCTGCTATTGATATCATCGGCCTCAACACCCGCGCCGTTAGTTCTGCTTTCTCCGGACTGGACAAGGAAGCAAAACAAATGGGTCTGGCAGGGAACGAGGGCAGGACGAAATATCCTCTGTCATCAAACAAACACTCGCCGCACTCGCGACTTGGCTCTCACGTCACTGTTGACAGTCATAACCTTGAAGTTGTAGATAATTTGGTCTATCTTGGAACCAGCGTCCATGGTGCAAGGGCTTGGACGATGACCACAAACGATTAAGCGACGTTACGAGTTTTCGAAGTTCTGCGAAAGTATTGCGGTCCTTTGCCCGTTGGCCACGGCGAATATCGCATTCGATGGAACGATGAGCTGTACGAGATATACGACGACATTAACATAGTTCAGCGAATTAAAAGACAGCGGCTACGCTGGCTAGGTCATAATGCCCGGATGGACGAAAACAATCCATCTCTGAAAGTATGCGACGCTGTACCTGCCGGGGGAAGCAGAGGAAGAGGAAGACCTCCACTCCATTGGAAGGACCAAGTGGAGAAGGACCTGGCTTCGCTTGGAATATCCAATTGGCGCCACGTATCGAAAAGAAGAAAAGACTGGCGGGCTGTTGTTGACTCGGCTATAATCGCGTAAGCGGTGCCAACGCCAATTAAGAAGAAGAAGAAAATGTTCAGTTGCACCTGAATTTAGCCCTTCCTTACTTGTTTTTTTTTTAGTTTTTTAATGGTACTAGCCATATTTTTATATTTCTTATAGTCACTTAGTTTTATTGTGTTTGATACGTACTGCATAAAATAAGCTGCGAGCCACCGTTTGTCGTTTTGTGATTCCTGTTTCATATTCAGTATATGTATATTAATTATACTCTTGCTAACAGTTGCTACAAAGTATTGTAGTTTTGTTCACCTTGTTGTACGTATAATCTAAAACAAAACGAAACTAAATGTACATACAAATGCTCAGGGTGGCAAAAATTGAAATCCGGTGGTTGTCTCTCTGTCCGTAACTTGAGAAAAAATATAAATATCTTGATAAAACTTTGTATATAGGTTCTCCATTACAATGAAAATTTTGAGTTCTTCGATGGGCGTCAGTCACTGCCACGCCCACAAATCGCCATTAATCAAAAACTTATAACTGCCATAACTAAGGACTTAATTAAGATATGATACTGTAATTTGGCACAGTGGATCGCAAAGAGGTAAACATTTTTTTAAAAAGTGGGCGTGGAGCCTTGCCCTAATATGTTTAATGTGCATATCTCCTAAACCACTAATGATAAAGCAACCAAATTTGGCCGGGAGGAATGTTACAAGAATTTCTACCGATAGTGTGGAAACGGCTGACAAGGCTTTATAAAAGCCGGATTTGAAGCCGGATTTGAAGGCTGATATGTCGAAATGATTATCGCGATAAGTTACGAACTTCATTTTCATTCCAGTGATTAACGTGTTCCAGGAATTGTAATTGCTGGTTTACACACATCGAACCATTCACAGTACGCAATGACTCAAATAAAGTTGAATCAATAGCAACCGAAGGTAGAAACAATCGTTGTTTTCGGGTGGATTATATAAATTCATCCTAATCCATTAGTTGATAAGACACCTGGATGTCAATCTACTGGTTGGCATTGCTTTTTGCGTAACTATTTCTTCGACGATGCATTCCATGCATAATATCAATGTATTTCCGAATAGAGCAATGCTCTCACAAACAGATGACTCACGAAAGTTGAGAAAAAACTCGTCAATGTTAATTTTGTTGCTGGCGATGTTTCCACTGGCTATACTGTATTCTCTGGGTTGAAGTACATACTTTGGCTTTCTCCAAATTAACTGTGAGACGCACAACAGCCGGAAAACGTTCAAGAATTGCAGAAGTAAATGTCCTACAAAGCGTTTTATTGCAGTCTATGTATCAACCGTAACGTTCAAGTCCAATAAACCCCATGTTGCTTCCTATGGTGACGTACTTTCAAGCGTATTTTATCGATTACGACAAACTGCAATACTAAACACTGATATGAGTTTTGAATATAAATTAGACAATAGTAGTGCATATAGTACGGTCCATGTGTTGTCAACTTCAATATTCACTGTTCTTAATTGAATGCTGAATGATCTGCCATTGTCGTCTGGTGAGCGACGCCGATAGAGTTGATATCCATCATTTCCAGTTTGTGTTTCCGAAAGGAAAGCACATGGATAGTGTTTCGTGCACTTATTGTCAGACATACAAACCGAAAAAGGATTGTAGTGTCCGCAAGGTCCATGCACCATATTGGTTTCCACCACTTCATATAATACTGGATCTTTCTCTACATCAGGAATTTCCGGAGAAATGATTTCATCAATTTGATCTGGTGTAACCATCACCCAAAGAAGAATGTGTGCGTGCGAAAAACCTCTATTTTGCCACTCAACAGAGAACATCTAGCATCCAACAGCACCACATATACGTTGCTTCAAGATAAAGTCAATCAAACATCGTAACGGTTGTTTGAAAAGTCGTGCTGTGACATCGTGACGATCGCTTGCTGATTAACCGCGATCCATAATTCCGCACGTATGTCGCCGCATCTTGGGAGAATTTCTTGCCTTGGTCTGCCAAACTTTGATGGCAAAAAGAACACCGACCGATATTAGGGCGACCTCTTGGTGGCTTCGTAACAAATTTCAATCTGCAAGTGACCTCTTTGTGTGAAACACACGTCACTGAATAATTTTAAAAAATTTTTCTTTTGAATAGCCGGAATAAAAAAGCAAGCGACCGAAGTTGAACGATTCAAATAATTTACAAATCAAATTATTGAAAAGCAAAACAAACAAAAATTGAAAAAAAAAATGTTTATGAAAAAAAGTTTCTTTTTGGAATTATCCAATTTTCTTAATTTTCATGAAAAGTATAAGATATTCTTATTTTTAAACCTTCCTTGATCCACAACGAACAACCTCTTAAAATTTCATCAATATTGGTTCAGCCGTTCTGTTAGCGTTACTAACAAACAAACATTCATTCGTTTGTATGAGAAAAAGAAAAGGGCTGTTTTTAGGGGTTTTCCGGCATTTATTCGAAATTTTTTCTCCGCAGAAACCATCTCTGGACCGCAACGAACATTGTAAAAAAAGAATTATCAAATTTGGTCCAGTCGTATAAAAGTTATGAGCATACATACATTTTGACGATTCATTTTTATTTATATAGATACATATGTATATCGGCCAATATTTGAGTTACCTCAATGCAAATTTCAAAACTTATTTGACACATAGTGGTATACCATTGTGCCTAAAATGGATATAATTGGGCGAATACTTAACTTAGCCCTAGGAGCTTCAAACATTTGATTTTGGCTTTTCTAACAAATCCTCTGCTGAAAATATAAGTATGTGCGTAGTTCAGTGTATAAATTATATATGGTGTATGGATACATATGTAAAGGGTGATTTTTTAAGAGCTTGATAACTTTTTTTAAAAAAAAAACGCATAAAATTTGCAAAATCTCATCGGTTCTTTATTTGAAACGTTAGATTGGTTCATGACATTTACTTTTTGAAGATAATTTCATTTAAATGTTGACCGCGGCTGCGTCTTAGGTGGTCCATTCGGAAAGTCCAATTTTGGGCAACTTTTTCGAGCATTTCGGCCGGAATAGCCCGAATTTCTTCGGAAATGTTGTCTTCCAAAGCTGGAATAGTTGCTGGCTTATTTCTGTAGACTTTAGACTTGACGTAGCCCCACAAAAAATAGTCTAAAGGCGTTAAATCGCATGATCTTGGTGGCCAACTTACGGGTCCATTTCTTGAGATGAATTGTTGTCCGAAGTTTTCCCTCAAAATGGCAATAGAATCGCGAGCTGTGTGGCATGTAGCGCCATCTTGTTGAAACCACATGTCAACCAAGTTCAGTTCTTCCATTTTTGGCAACAAAAAGTTTGTTAGCATCGAACGATAGCGATCGCCATTCACCGTAACGTTGCGTCCAACAGCATCTTTGAAAAAATACGGTCCAATGATTCCACCAGCGTACAAACCACACCAAACAGTGCATTTTTCGGGATGCATGGGCAGTTCTTGAACGGCTTCTGGTTGCTCTTCACCCCAAATGCGGCAATTTTGCTTATTTACGTAGCCATTCAACCAGAAATGAGCCTCATCGCTGAACAAAATTTGTCGATAAACACATTTCGAACCGAACACTGATTTTGGTAATAAAATTCAATGATTTGCAAGCGTTGCTCGTTAGTAAGTCTATTCATGATGAAATGTCAAAGCATACTGAGCATCTTTCTCTTTGACACCATGTCTGAAATCCCACGTAATCTGTCAAATACTAATGCATGAAAATCCTAACCTCAAAAAAATCACCCGGTATATGAAATTGCTTAGATTCCGATCCTCTGATTGTCATTTTACTAGGTAAGGTGTTTCCATGTCTTTGATTCCTGCAAGTTCCAAGAGTATCAAATATTCGGTTGCACTCCTTTAACACCTTTTCTAACGGATGCTGTTCTAAATCATTATATATGCAGACTGAACTATTGTTATACTCTCGCACAAAGTTGTTAAAGAGAGTATTATAGTTTTGTTCACATAACGGTTGTGTGTAAGTCCTAAAACTAAAAAAGTCAGATATAGGGTTATAATATATACATAAGTATGTACGGCATATGATGCCATGGCATGTATGGGCAATCAGGAAATATTGAAGAAAAATAAGTTATTTGGGGAAGAATTTAGTATACCGTCCCAGGATATCAAGGATAAAAAAGATATGGTCGGATAGAGGAGATTATCCTGATCAAGGATATATATGGATATAGCCGCAGGAAGCTTATAGTTTCCGAGTTATTCGCGTTTAAAGTTTAAAATTTGCAATATTTTATTTACATATTTTCGATATATAAAATTATTTTGCACTTATATTTTTCAATTTTATATACACTAACACATCACTTATTTGTTTGCACACATTTATTTTATATACTATAGTTCAAAAATTGCTTTTAATATATGTACATCTCAATTATTGTAGAATTTTTTATTATTTTAGAATAACAAATGAATTACAAACTGCCAAATATTCAGTGTTACCTTATCGACATCATTTGTAAAAATAAATTTGTAAATTTGTGAAATAATCAGTGTTACCATACTAACCTAACCTAACTAACATACCCTCTATGACATTGCTACTTCTTCGCGTAGAACTCCTTTTTGCGTGGGCGGCCTTCGGCCGCGCTTCAAAAAAAAAAAAAAATAACCCTGGTCGGTCCAACACCGGGGTGTATCAAATTCTTTTCGGGTAGAACTTCGTTTTGCGTGGGCGGCCTTCGGCATTGCTTAAAACAAATTTCCCTTGCCGATCCAACACCGGGTGTATACATTTTTTTTTCTCCCGTAGAACTCATTTTTACATTGGCGGCCAATTTTTAATATATTTTTTATTGTTTATCAACGATTGCGTTTCCTGTATTTAGGGTATAATATTTCCTTATAGTTTATTTTTTGTTTTAGTTTGTAAAATATTCAAGTATGGTAACACTGATTATTTGACAGTTTGTAATTCATTTGTTATTCTAAAATAATAAAAAATTCAACAATAATTGAAATGTATATTAAAAGCAATTTTTGCACTGTAGTATATAAAATAAATGTGTGCAAACGAATAAGTGATGTGTTAGTGTATATAAAATTGAAAAATATGAGTGCAAAATTAATTTTATATATCAAAAATATGTAAATAAATTGCAAATTTTAAACTTTAAACGCGAATAACTCGGAAACTATAAGCTTCCTGCGGCTATATCCACATATATTCGTGATCTGGAGAGTCTCCTCTATCCGACCATACCCTTTTTATTCCCGAAATCCTGGGACGGTATACTAAAGCCGACCCGTTATTTAATATTCCTTTTTTAACAGCTAAAAATGTGTACAAATACAGCTCTCTCACATACTCAAGAATATGAAGAGACATAAATATATATGTATATGTATGTAGGCATGCTCCTAATGATAGTCCTAGCCACAGCATTGTGATATTTTCATGCTTCAATTTTTGCTTTCAACTTGGGAATCGCAATGTATGCAAATACATATGCTTTTGCATTATGCCGTCGGCCTTTCTATATTGGCATGTAAAAATAATTATGATATAAGGTATGAATGCATGCATATAATATTTATTGTCAATTTGGACTTGCATATTTAATAATTTTATTTGATTTTTACATAATATACTATAATATAAATATTTTTGTATTATATTTCTTACTAATAGAAATTAAATTTATCACAACAATATATACATATGTACGAGTACCTATGTATGTACACACATATTCTATCAAATAATTCGTATGTCCTTGTACATGCTCATATCATAATTTTATTATCTGCTCATATATGTACATAAATGTATGCATGCGCGCATTCCGAAATTCAAATAATGATTTTATCACTTATCAATATATTACATGTGCGCGAGTTCATTTTTACATTGAGTAAAAATGAGTCAAAAGAATATATTTTGAGCTGCACGGAAATGTGTACTCTTTATTTATACTCTTAAGACTAACTTATTACATCGTACTTACTTCTATTTATACTAACTAGTAGGATGGAGTCATGTGTAGAAGTTCACGCAAGTGAGGAAAGTTCTCTGATCGCACCTGGAATGTCCGGTCCCTTAATTGGGAAGGTGCCGCTGCCCAGCTGGTAGATGTCCTCGTAAAGATAAAGGCTGACATCACCGCCGTCCAAGGAGCGCAAGTTTGGTATTGGATTCATGGTGAGAGAGAGACTCCGTCGCCGAGTACTATCATTCACTCCGGAGAATGAACATCTAGCCACAATCCGCATCAAGGCGAGGTTCTTCAACATATCGCTGATTTGCGCCCACGCCCCGACGGAAGAGAAGGACGATGTGACCAAAGATGCCTTTTATGAGTGCTTGGAGCGTGCTTACGAGAGATGGCCCGTCTCGATGTAAAAGTCGTGCTTAGCGACTTTAAAGCTAGGGTGAGCAAAGAAGGTATCTTTGGCACTACGGTCGGTAAATTCAGCCTCCCCGAGGAAATATCCCAAAATGGGTTGAGGCTGATCGACTTCGCCGGGGCCCGAAATATGGTTATTTGTAGTACTATATTCCAGCATAAGAAGATTCATCAAGCTACCTAGCAGTCTCCGGATCGAAAAACCACCAACCAGATCGATCATTATGTAATGGACGGAAGACACGTCTTCAGTGTTTTAGATTTGCGTGCGCTCCGAGGTCCTAACATCGACTCGGACCACTATATTGTTGCAGCCAAAATTCGCACCCGCCTATGTGCAGCAAAAAACGCACGCCAACAAACACAAGGATGGTTCGACGTCGAGAAGCTGCAATCACAACAGACAGCCGAACGTTTTTCTACTCGGCTTGCACTCCTGCTCTCTGAGAGCACTCGTCAACAACTCGGTATAAGGGAACTGTGGGACGGCATTTCAAACTCCTTATGTACAGCTTCAACTGATACCATTGGTTTTCGGAAAGCGCAAAAGAACAGCTGGTACGACGAGGAGTGCCGTGTCGCAGCGGAGAGAAAACAGGCTGCCTACCTCGCAACGTTACGATCGACCACAACACGTGCGGGATGGGATAGATACCGAGAGTTGAAGAGGGAAGCGAGACGCATTTGTAGACAGAAAAAGAGAGAGGCCGAAATGCGTGAGTACGAAGAGCTTGATAAGCTGGCCGACAGGGGTAATAATCGAAAATTCTACGAAAAGATGCGGCGGCTTGCAAAAGGTTTCAAGACCGGAGCATACTCTTGTAGAACCCCCCAAGGTGATCTAGCCACCGATACCCAGAGCATACTTAAATTATGGAGGGAACACTTCTCCAGCCTGCTGAATGGCAGTGAACGCACAACACCAGGAGAAAGCGAACCCGATACCCCAATCGATGACGATGGAGCAGACGTTCCATTTCCCGACCATGAAGAAGTTCGAATAGCAATTGCCCGCCTGAAAAACAACAAACCGGCAGGGGCCGATGGATTGCCGGCCGAGCTATTCAAACACGGTGGCGAAGAATTGATGAGGTGCATGCATCAGCTTCTTTGCAAAATATGGTCGGACGAAAGTATGCCCAACGATTGGAATTTAAGTGTGCTATGCCCAATCCACAAAAAAGGAGACCCCACAATCTGCGCCAACTACCGTGGGATCCTCCTCCTCAACATCGCATATAAGGTTCTCTCGAGCGTATTGTGTGAAAGATTAAAGCCCACCGTCAACAAACTGATTGGACCTTATCAGTGTGGCTTTAGACCTGGTAAATCAACAACAGACCAGATATTCACGATGCGCCAAATCTTGGAAAAGCCCCGTGAAAGGAGAATCGACACACACCACCTCTTCGTCGATTTCAAAGCTGCTTTCGACAGCACGAAAAGGAGCTGCCTTTATGCCGCGATGTCTGAATTTGGTATCCCCGCAAAACTAATACGGCTGTGTAAGCTGACGTTGAGCAACACGAAAAGCTCCGTCAGAATCGGGAAGGAACTCTCCGAGCCGTTCGATACCAAACGAGGTTTCAGACAAGGCGATTCCCTATCGTGCGACTTTTTCTACCTGCTTTTGGAGAAAATAGTTCGAGCTGCAGAACTCAACAGAGAAGGTACCATCTTCTATAAGAGTGTACAACTGCTGGCGTATGCCGATGATATTGATATCGCACTCGCGACTTGGCACTCACGTCACTGTTGGCAGTCATAACTTTGAAGTTGTAGATAATTTCGTCTATCTTGGAACCAGCGTAAACACCACCAACAATGTCAGCCTAGAAATCCAACGCAGGATAACTCTTGCCAACAGGTGCTACTTCGGACTAAGTAGGAAATTGAGAAGCAAAGTCCTCTCTCGACAAACAAAAACCAAACTCTATAAGTCACTCAAAATTCCCGTCCTGCTATATGGTGCAGAGGCTTGGACGATGTCAACAACGGATGAGTCGACGGTGCGAGTTTTCGAGAGAAAGGTTCTGCAAAAGATTTATGGTCCTTTGCGCGTTAGCCACGGCAAATATCGCATTCGATGGAACGATGAGCTGTACGAGATATACGACGACATTGACATATTTCAGCGAATTAAAAGACAGCGGCTACGCTGGCTTGGTCATGTTGTCCGGATGGATGAAAACACTCCAGCTCTGAAAGTATTCGACGCAGTACCCGCCGCGGGAAGCAGAGGAAGAGGAAGACCTCCACTCCGTTGGAAGGAACAAGTGGAGAAGGACCTGGCCTCGCTTGGAATATCCAATTGCCGCCACGTAGCGAAGAGAAGAAACGACTGGCGCGCTGTTGTTGACTCGGCTATAATCACGTAAGCGGTGTCTACGCCAGTAAAGAAGAAGAAGAAGTATGTTTACTTATTACTAGTTGATAGTTTACTAAGATACAGATTATATTATTTGTTAAGGTTTGTTTACATATATATTGCTTGCTTAGATAGAATTGCTTTGTTTTAAGATGCTTGCTTAGATACAATTGCTTTGTTTTAAGATAAGGTCTTTGTGGTATTCAAACTCAATGTTGTTTTGATACTTGTTTGTTTAGGATTGTTAGTTGTAGTGATAGTGCATTTCAATTGTTTCAACTCAAGGTTGTTTCTGCATTCTGTTTACTGAAACAAAAGGTTGTTTTGATGTCTGTTACTATTATAAGGAATACGTTCCTTAACTCGCGCATTGATCTGCGTGTTCATACATTCATATATGTATACTTATATGTACAAATATTTGTATACACTTCCGTAATAATGCACAAGCATACAAACATATGCGTACATATGTGAATATGTCACCAACAAAAAATTTAAGCATTGTTCTACAAAAGCAACAACCGCTCAAATAGCATAAGCATGGCAAGTCAATATGGCAGCCGAATTGGCGAAGCCCAAATGTAGTAAATTTTACAACAAAAACAATTTCATTCATAAACGCAGCTCAAATTCCACCAGCGACCTCGCTTCATTCATATAAACAGACGCCGTAACATCTCCCCGAGCATGCCTTTGCCTACAAGCGTCTTTTCGCGACGATGGCAAAAGCTAAAAATCATAAACTGAACAACTTTCTGATGATTCTTCACAGAAAGAAATGAGAAAAGTGGCGACATAGGAGTTGTCGATTTATAATATTTGTCTAAAATATTTTTCCGTGACAAAAATGTGCGTCGATATGTATTCATGCTCACACGTAAACATACATACATATTTACGCACGTTGGAAGATGAAGCTGCTACAGGGGCAAGGGAAGCTATGACAATCGGCGGCCATTCGTTTATTTTTTTCGGCACAGCTTGGATTTTTTCCAATGTTATGACAAAGGAGATGCAAAAAGATGCGTGCGGCACTTGTTATTATGAATGTATGTTTGTACATATGTATGTATTTGGCTTGCATTTGCTTTCGTAAACATACGGACAAATGTGCCAAAGAAATAATATATGTACATACATATGTATATGCCACAGAAATTCTATTAGTATAAATATGAAAATGATAACGAAATAATGTGAAAATTCATATTTCATGAAGATCATTAATTTTTTTGAAGAAATGAAAGGAATGAATGCAAGTGTTTATATGAGCACATTTAAGTTCATTTTATAATAGTCGCAATTAATATATTTTTGAAATAATAATTTATTTAAAATTATTTTTTATTTAATTTTATCACATAAAATTTTTACCATTTTTCGGAAAGCAATGGTCTTTATAACACAATATAATCACGTGACAATGTTCATATCTTATATGTATATAAAAATGAATCGCAAATTGTGTTGGTAAGCGCATAACTCAACAACACCTGGACGAATTTGACAAATTATTTTCTCTAAATGTTCGTTGAGGTTCAAAGATGGTTTTTGCAGCAGGAAAAATGCGAATTATTGCCGGAAAAAAAAACAACCCTTTTTCTTTTTTCCATACAAACGAATGAATGTTGATTTATTAGTAATGCTATGGGAACGACTGAACCCATCTTGATGAAATTTTCAGAGAATGTTCTGTGTGGGTCGGTGAAGGTTTAGAAATAAAAAACCTCTATGCTTTTCGTGAGGAAAAGTCGGAAAATTCCAAAAAATAAATTTTTTCATACAAATTTTTTTTAATTTTTTTTGTTTTGTTTTTTTAATTATTTGAATCGTTCAAATTTGTAGTTTGCTTGAAAAATTTTTGAAAATTATTCAGTGAAAACGTTATGTGTGTTGCACACAAAGTGATCAATTACAGATTGAAATTTGTTAAGATGCCACGAAGAGGTCGAGCTAATATCGGTCGGCGTTCTTTTTGGCATCAACATGCATAATCAGCCTAAGGCACACTCCCAGGATGCAATGATATACGTGCGGTATTTTGGATCGCGGTCACTCAGCAAGCGATCGTTCCGATGTCATAGCAAGACTTTTCAAGCAACAGCTTCGATGGACTTTATCTTGAAGCAACGTATATATGGCGCAGTTAGATGAATTCTGTTGAGTGGTAAAAGAGAGGTTTGCCGCACGCACACATTCTTCTTTGGATGGTGGATGGTGGTTACACCAGATCAAATTGATGAAATCATTCAGTCACGCGGAAATCCCTGATGCGGAGAAAGGTACAGTGTTATAGGAAGTGATGAAAACCAATATGGTTCATGGACCTTGCGGACACCACAATCCCACTTCGGTTTGTATGTCTGACAATAAATGCACGAAACAGTATCCACGTTTCTTTCGGAAACACAAACTGGAAATGATGGATATCCACACTATCGGCGTCGCTCACCAAACGACAATGGCAGAACATTCAGCTTTCGACTTAGAAGAGTGAATATCGAAGTTGACAACACATGGATCGTACTATATTCACCATTATTGTCTAATTCATATTAAAAAGTCATATCAATGTTGAGTATTGCAGTTTGGTGTAATCGATAAAATACGTTTGTAAGTACGTCACCATAGGAAGCAACATGAGGGTTATTGGACGATACGGTTGATACATAAACTGCACTAAAGCGCTTTGTAGGATATCTATTTTTGCAATTTATGAACGTTTTCCGACTGTTGTGCGTCTCGCAGTTAATTTGGAGAATGGCTAAAGTGTGTACTTCAACCTAGAGAATACAGTACAGCCAGTGGAAACACCGCCAGCAACAAAATTAACATTTACGAGGTTTTGCTCAACTTCCGTCAGAGATCCGTTTGCGAGGACATTCGGAAATACCTTGATATTATACATGGAATGCATTGTTGAAGAAATAATTACGCAGAAAGCAAGGCCAACCAGTAGGTGAACATCCAGGTGTGTTATCAATTAATGCATTGGGACGAATTTACACCCGCAAAACGACGATTGTTTCTACTTTCGGTTGCTATTGATAAATGTTCGCGGTTCAACTTCACTTAAGTCATTGCATACTGTGATTGGTACGGTGTGTGCAACTTGTTTAGAAGCAAGCCAGCAATTACAATTGAAGGAAGATGATAATCACTGGAATGCAAATGAAGTTCGCACACTTTTCGCTATAATCATTTCGACATACTATCAGCCTTCAAATCCGCGTCTATTATGCGATACGAACAAAAAAGAAATTGCCGAAGACATCGTCTACATTATCTTCGCTAAAAATTGGGAATGGATCAATCCCGGTTGATACCGATATGGTTTCATATCAATTCCATCTGCCATTTGTCAGTTCACGAAATTTGAACTCATCAATGTTTGGACATTGGCCAAATTATCGTAACTACGATTCTTTAAGTGCACGCGCAATGTTAGCTGCCAAAAATACCGATATTTTTGACTTAAACTGGAAGATTCAAAGTCAAATTCCGGGAGACTTGCGCTCATACAAATCGATGGTTCGTCTTGACATTGAGTGAATTATCCAGTGGAATTTCTAAATTCTTTGGAGAGGCTTGCTATGTCATGCCACTTGCGTCTCAAATTTGGATCTGTCGCTGTAGTGTTTCGCAATCTTCATGCGCCGAAACTGTGTAATGGAACCTGACTGATTGTGACGCACCTATCGAAAACAAGGAGCAGAATGCTTGACGTATTCCGTATCCAAGGATATTCGCATAGTGTGTGGCATAAATTTGGAAATGCTATGTTTTTCACACGGTCACGAGTTGAAAAACCATCTTTTCTTTACACCGGGACAGTAACCAAAAAATGTTGTTTATCAAGCTGTGTTGCATTGAAAAAAAAATTAAATGATAAATTTAACTTTCTTTTCACTTCAAAACACATATTTTCACGCAGGACAACGGCTGCGAGGTCAGCTAGTAATACAATATAAGCATGCATATGTCAATCAGAGAATGCTTGTATATTTTGTATATTTTTCTACAAAGCAATTCTTTGTATTTGTTCTTAGTCATTTTACATACATTTCTGCCACTACACGTGCTCAATTCTGCTAAATAGCAGCGAGAATGGTGAAATTCCGTGTCACAATCTTATAAATTCTGTTAGCCGTCCAATCGAACATCATACAGATTTCGATTTGCACCTTCTCTATACTTTACATTCTCTGGGTGAACTTGGTCATATTTCAACACATTGCAGTAAGTTTAAAATGGATAAGGTCAAAGATACACGCCAGACAAAAAGAATGGAGCTATGCGAAATTGTTAATTCTAAAGTAGAGATGATTCATCATGGTCAGACGTTTATAACAACATTCGACTCTGGAGAGGAAGGTTCATTAATAAAACAAAAGATAGGTATAAAATTAGTTGGTAAGAGAATTAACAATGTTGTGATGGCAAAGGGAATTGGCATTATGTAGTACATTAGCAAATTAGTCAATACCATATTGAAGTTTTGTTTCATGTTTTGGACAATGAATATTTGAAAAATGATATTATTATTGGTCGAGAAGTACTGTCCCTGGATTTAATGTTATAAAATCAGCAGGAAAATTTGAAATTATTAGATCAAAAACTGTAAACTTTTATTAAAATGATGAAAAAATTTGTAAATTAAATGCTGACATTGTTGGGGATGAAAATTAAATTAGTAGACCCAAGAAAAATTGTTCAAAGAAGACCATATAGGCTTAGCCTAATTGAAAGAGAATTAGTACGAGACAAGATTAATGAATTATTGCAATGTAAAATTATAAGGCCAAGTTTCTCATCTTACGCTGGTCCCATAATGTTGGTTAATAAAAAAGACGACACTCATCGTTTGTGTGTTGATTTCCGTGAGTTAAATTCTAATACAGTCGCAGATAGATATCCGCTGCCCCTTATATCAGACCAGATAGCCAGACTTTATGGAGCGAAATATTTTATATGTTTAGATATGGCAAGTGGGTGTTATCAAATTCCCCAGGTAGAGTGTACAGCATTTGTCACTCCAGACGGGCAATATGAATTTTTGGCAATGCCTTTTGGGCTCAGGAATGCACCTTCAATATTTCAACGCACAATTATGCAGACACTTGGAGATCTTGCAAATACGTTTGTTGTCGTTTATATGGATGATGTAATGGTGGTTGCTGCAACAGAAAGTGAGGGTTTGGAATGGTTGCAAATCACTCTTGATTGTCTCACGAATGCTGGATTCTCATTCAATATAGAAAAATGTTCATTTCTCAAGTCAACAGTTCAATATCTGGGATATGAAGTAAGTGCAAGTGAAATCCGCCCAAATTCGCGTAAAGTTACATCGTTAACTACTTTGCCACCTCCTCAGTCAGTCTCTGCTTTACGCCAATTTATTGGATTGGCGCCTTATTTCAGGCAATTTATGAAAGGATTTCATGAAACCGTTATATCTTTTAACTTCGGAGAAGAATGATTTTGTTTGGAGATCAGAACATGAAGAAATTAGACAAAAAGTTATTTCTATCCTTATGCAAAAGCCAGTCTTAGTAATTTTTGATCCGAACCACCCTATTGAGTTGCATACCGAAGCAAATGCTCGAGGATACGGTGCCATCTTATTACACAAAATCAACAACATGTCGCATGTCATTGAATATTTTAGTAAAGCTGCTTCTCCTGCTGAATCACGGTAACATTCCTCTGAGTTGGAAACTCTTGCTGTTGTTTTGTCTATAAATTCCCCATTATTTATTATTTAGAAATTTTATTGTCTTCACTGATTGTAAATCACTTAAAGCATCAAGAACTAAAGAGGATCTATGTCCCATGGTACGAAGATGGTGGCCGTATTTACAGTCTTTTACATTTGACATACAATATAAAGAAGGTATACGAATGTCTGTTGACCTCTTTTCAAGAAATCTGCCTTCAGCAGAGTTGACTTGCAAATTCCAGAAAAACGAGTTAATTTGGCAGATATATCTGACAATTGGCTTTTGGCCGCACCACGTCAAGATTCTGTAAATAAAGTAAAAGAAAATTCTCTTCCTGAGGATATTGCTAAAACTTACGAGTTGAGAGCAGGAATATTATATCGAAAAATTCAGCGAAATGGTAGAACTCGTTTTTTACGAATTGTTCCTTGACCATTTAGATGGTCCGTAATAAATCATATCCATGAGTTCATCATGCATTTGGGATGGGAGAAGACCTTAGATAAGGCCTACGACTATCACTGGTTTGATAACATGTCCAAGTATATTCGAAATTTTGTTGTGAACTGCATTACGTGTAAAATGTCAAAGTCTTCTTCGGGTAAAGTTCAAGTAAGTCTTTATCCAATACCAAAAGTAAATACATCTTGGCACACCATTCACATCGACATAACTGGAAAGCTGAGTGGCAAGTCTGATCAAAAGGAATATAACATTGTTCAGGTGGACGCCTTTACCAAATTTGTTTATTTAACCCACAAGCTCAAAATTGATGCAGAAAATTGCATAAATGCTGTCACGTCTGCTATTTGTCTGTTTGGAGTACCGGATCGCATTATAGCGGATCAGGGAAGTTGTTTCGGCAGCACTAGATGTAGTGAGTTTTGTTCACAACAAAAAATTAATTTGCATTTGATTGCGACAGGTGCAAGTAGAGCAAACGGACAAGTTGAACGCATTATGAGCACCTTAAAGAACTTATTAACTGCCGTTGAAACTAGCAATCGATCTTGGCAAGATGCATTAGGAGAAGTTCAATTAGCTTTGAACTGTACGGCTAGTTGAGTGACAAAGACAAGCCCCTTAGTATTATTTATCGGCAAAGTTGCACGCCCGTTGGGAATGCTTCCTCCCTGCAATATGGTAGAGGAGATCGACTTGGCAGAGGTGAGAGCACGAGCAGGCCAAAATATTTCATATTTCAGCAGCATATAACAAGGAGCAATTTGATAAAAACAAGGCTAAAGTTGTAGGATGCAGGGTTGTAGATTATTATTTAAATTATTATCATTAATAAATGAAATGAAGAGAGGTATCAAACAAAGTTAAGTCTAAAGTTTAAAGGGCCGTTTCAAATAACCGAATTGTTAGAGGAGAATAAATATATGCTCAGGTCTCTGACAAATAATAGAAAATATAAATATGCTCATGATGACATAAGAAAAATGCCAAATGGGCAAATACCAGTTCAGTTTGAAAGTTGTGATAAGGATTTAAGTAATGAAATAGTTGAAAAAGACACTGTTGAAAGAGACAGTAATGAAAGCATGTAAAAAGAATCTGTTGAAAGAGACAGTAATGAAAGAATGTAAAATGAAACTGATGAAAGAGACAGTAATGAAAGCATGTAAAAAGTAACTGTGGAAAGAAACTGTTGAAAGAGACAGTACAGGTGCCTTAAGGGCTAATAATGAAATTTGTAATAATAATGAAATCTGTTATTACAATGTAAGCACAAGTGCACAACAATTGTTTTGATCACGGCGTGTGGCGCATTAGATAACAAAATGTGAAACCTGAAACTCTCATTAACGAGAATGTAAAAATTAACTGTGTCAAAGAAAACAATTTGTATTAGTTACAAAAAAAAACTCAAAATGGAATGTAAATTGTAATGAAAATTATAAACTTAGATGAAAAATTAGAAGTTATAATTGCATCTTTGGTAAAATTGCACGAAGTCGTGTATTGGTCAGTAGGGTGGATCGATTGCGGAATTTTTTCGATTCGGGATTTCTAATAGTGCGAAAAAGTTGCCTTAGAACTTCCTGATTCCAATGCAACTTTTTGTTTTTAGATCGGATTGCATCTTCAACCCCAAATTTGGCCTTGAAATTTCGGAAATTCGCCTAAAATCGTGAAATTGTCTACCTGGCGCCCGAAATACGCATCTCATGGCAAAATGTATAAAACAAAAGTTATTTGTCACGTCATTTGCTACCGAAATGGTCCAACATGGCCGTAGGACGAACCGTTCCCGAGATACGAGCGAAAATGCGGCGCGCAAGGTGAAAATCGGCTTGCGGCCACACTACTTGACGTTGATTTCGCCGAGTACTATCACTCACATTCATTCACCTACGCCAAAGGACACGTTCGGATAGGTCTCCACACAAATATGTTTTCATCGAGTTCCTTCACTCTTGTCGGTGATTTCGCCGAGTTCTATCACTTACATTCATTTCCCTGCGCCATACGACACGGTCGGACTGGTCTCCACATAAATATTTTTTCATCGAGTTCCATGATCATGGGCGTAGGACGAACCGTTCCCGAGATACGAGCGAAAAAGCGGCGCGCCACAGCGCAAGGTGAAAATTGTTGCAGCTCTCAGCTAAACTGTATTGGTCACCCAGAACCCACCACGTGGAGGTGGCTGCTCTTCGGGTTCCTCCCAAGCCCAACCCAACCAACCAACCATATGTCAGGCTGCTTTTAGTCTGAAGCTGTGACAAATTTATTGATAAAATCAAATTTTGTACTAAACTTTGGCACTTGTTGCCTAGATTTCAGTGTAGAGCGTATAAAACGATCACGAGATTGGGGGCCAATAACTTTAGAAGATGCCTCTGTCACCAGTTTGACGGTTCTCTCGACTTCCACGGAGTGAGAGGGGAATTCATTAAATTTCCATACCTCAGCAGTGTCTTCCGACAGCCCTTTTATGAGTTCTTCGTTAGAAACTGAACAAAAAGCTAGTGAAACAGTGAAGGTAATAATCTTCCACGTAATCATATTGTAATAATTATTAGCTTTGAAATTCAGCTTTGGCACTTTATTACATCTAACCTTTCCATTTACAGTGTCAGACTCTGCTTCTCTGGCTGCCAGAAGACGGTCAAGGGCCAACTTTCTGACTTCTATCCGTTCGTCAGTCATCATACTAAGGAGATGTTTTCTGGAAGAGCAAAGAAAGCATTCTGTTGAATGGATGAATCTCGACCTTTGAATTGCAGCATAGAGATGGCGCGAGCCATCTTTGATTGAACTGTTGAATCTTATTGAGAATCACAAAGGTGAGTAAACTGTAAGTATGTACCTGACCAAAATCTTTATTTCCTTTGTTGGTTTGTCAATAGAAATGTATAATCTCAGAATTCTATTTGCAAAGGTGAGCCAGCGAGATTTGCATATGTTACCTGGATGCATCGACGCTAAATCTGAGGAACATTGACCGGAAATAACAGCTTCTGATATTTTATAGAGATAAGCTTAGTCTGTGATAAATTGGGTCGAATTAGTAACCTCAGAAGGTAATTGGCAGGATGGAAAACTTTCAAATTTGACAACAGGCAACTTCTCACAATCAGGGAGCAGTTTACCTATGTCGCCAGAGAATTTATTTGGACTCTTTGAGACGCCATCTATGTGTTCGAAAAGAGCACGAAATGAAAGTTCGTTGAAATGTTCCACATCAACTGAATTGTCTTGTAAATGTTGCCATATAGCTTGCGTCTCATCCTCAGCTGACCCGGAAGGAGAGGTGACGTGGCCAAAGTAATGACAACCAGGTGCCGCTATAAGAGAAATATGTTCCTCTTTGACAGTGTCGCGGTGGTACTTTTCACCTTCGCTGACTTGTGTAAGTGTGTTGTCTTTATATATATATGCCAAACACAGGATATTTCTGTCTAAATTTAAATTTAGATACAGACATTTTGAGTTCTGTGTTCTGTTGAGAGAATATAAGAGTGAAGGAACTCGATGAAAAAATATTTGTGTGGAGACCAGTCCGAACGTGTCGTATGGCGCAGGGAAATGAATGTAAGTGATAGAACTCGGCGAAATCACCGACAAGAGTGAAGGAACTGGATAAAAAAATATTTGTGTGGAGACCTATCCGAACGTGTCCTTTGGCGTAGGTGAATGAATGTGAGTAATAGCACTCGGCGAAACGGTTCGTCCTACGGCCATGATCACACATACCATTTCGGTAGCAAATGACTTGACAAATAACTTTTGTTTAATACATTTCGTCATGAGATGCGTATTTTAGGCGCTAGGTAGACAATTTCACGATTTTAGGCGAATTTCTGAAATTTCAAGGCCGGAGTTGGGGTTGAAGATGCAATCCGATCTCAAAACAAAAAGTTGCATTGGAATCAGGAAGTACTAAGACAACTTTTCCGCACTATTAGAAATCCCGAATCGAAAAAAGTCCGAAATCGACCCACCCTATTGGTCAGGATGGCCGTGTCGTAATTGTATCTGGATATTGGTATCCGTGTGTGAGTGCATGTGTATACACTTTAGGGAATTTCATTAGAAGACTAAGTTCTTCACTTTTGCATCAGCCATTGACCGTGCTGCGATTAGTTGTGACGCTGACGCCGAGTGTGGTTCGGTGGTAAGCACAGAAAGAAGAAGGAATGGCGAGTTCAGTGGTGTTTTAGATATCAGTGACAAAGTGTGCAAAGCTCAGTATATACAGTAATAAACCTTTGCTTTGTTTACATACATAGACTCAACTCTAAGAAATCTTAGGGTGTTGTTTAACACTTTCTTTGCTACTTTCATGGTTATCGGGGTGTTGTGTTAGCATTTGAGCTACATATAAATTTTAAATTTTGATGATCAACACTTTAAAATATATTAAATAATGCATGTGTTTACGTTATTTAAGTGATTATATTGAATTACTTTGAATATCTGTTCAATTTTATTGGGATATTACTTGTTGTTTAATGTTAAATCAGTTGTTTTTTTTTTTTGTGAAATTTTTAAACACGCTTCAAGTATTTCTAAATCTTTGCATGCAGTAGGATACAACCCTGGGTGGTAATTTGTCGTTTGACATATGTATACAAATTGACAAGATCGTAAGTCGTTATTGACTAAGCTTTATTAAAAAGTTCGTTTACTATTACAAATTCAAGTCCAAAAATTTGCATTTTTTTACAATTATTTATTATCATAGTTCGTTTTCTTTTTTTTGCATTCAAATGTCTTTTAACAAAAGTCTCACCCACAATCAATGGCATTACTAAACTAGCTTCTGCATACACCTTAACTGGTGAAGCTTCTTTCTTTATGTTACCCCAAGAACTAGCCTCATCAAGGTCGAGCCTTAGATTGATTTCTCTTATTGCCAACCCAAGATTAGTAGCTTGAAATCCCGTATTAACATACGACTCAAATAATTTTGAGTAATCAATTCCTTGATTCCAATCATAGCCCCACACGATGGGTGTTTTCCGGTATATTTTCGCTTCGTTTAAGTACTGCTTCTTTGGCGATATCTGGTTCAACGGACGTTTTCTATTGAATATATAAAACCAATTATTAAACTTTAAATAAAATATTTAGTAACTTTACATAAACCAAACTTTGTTTTGATTTAATTCGAATGTTCGAATATGGAATGCTGCACCTTTTATGTTTTCTGTCGGTCAAATGTAAACAAATACATTCAGAAGAAAATTCACCACCGAGAAATCTAAAAACAGGGCTGCATATTATTATTAAGAACTCACTACAAAAAGAATATCTGAGTATCAGTAGATGATATTTTTGTGGGCGAAATATTGCACACTATGACATTTAAATCACCTATTAGTAAATATATAACATTAATAAATAATTTTCTTTAATATTAAGCAACAATATTTATAGTTTTTGTTATTTAATAAAATAAATTTGCTAAGTATTTACTACCACAATTTATACAGCACTGCGTTGCTACCACTGAAAATCCAAGATGGCCGCTATTCACCCCTCAGAAAGCTACCACGAAAAGGTTATCTACTGTATATACTGTGGTGCATAGTGAACAACGCCGAAATTCGCTGCGCTACTACGATGACAACAAACAACAATCTTGCTGCAACATATTGTATATATATATATATGTATAATATTACCTTTTATCTATCTCGATTAGTTTTAGGTGATACGTACAACCGTTAAACTATACAAAAATATATTACTCCACAGCAACTATTTGCGAGAGTATAAAAAGCACAATGAGAGCAAAGGATATACTATACATATGTGGAAACAGAAGTTGAAGTTGTTAAGAGATCGTCTCAGTATGACCCTCCAAAAAATCGCTGGCTATCGCGTTTTTTTAATGTCGAAAAGAACTAATCGGTCTTCAAAACTCTTTCTTTAAAAACAGTTTTAAAAAACACCATTCTGAGAAAAACGAGTGTAGCGATCGTAATAATTTGAATTTCAATTTCAAAATTTAAGATTTAATTTTTATTACTATTCCATAATGCAACAAAAAAAAAAGATTTTTCGAAAATTTCACACTGATACGATCCCTTAAGAAATGTAAAACGATGTGCATTTCCCGTAGATCTGTAGACGTAATACAAAAATTTAGTCAATATTAATCTTCATGCATCTTCCTTGGTTTTTTAAACTAAAGGTTGATGTAAAAAGTTTAGAAATCCTTTTACTATGAAAATTCTTCACATTTTGCGTGAGGCCTATATTTTAGTAAGCTTATGTGATGTGGAACCCTAATTATCCAGTTCGTTCGGGGAATTTAGAGTCCATTCAAAAAGAAATATTTGCATTGGGGTTTCAGGTCAGAGTTTCCTCCATATACTGATTGTTTAAAATATTATATAAAATATTTCTTATAAACTCTGTTGTCGGATATTAATTTTAGCGTCCCCGTTCGCTCAATAAGGCAGTTTAGACCTTTACTTTTAAAGTTTTCTAGAACAAATTTTGAGTTAAACGAACCGAACCAATTCATTGGCTCCAACATACTCACTCTTCACCATTAAACGAATTATGTTATCTTCTCTTGAAAAGTAACATTTAAAAATAATAAATTTACTTTAACCTAATTCTTATTTTTTCTATTGAAATTTTTGTTTCTGGAGCTGAGCAGCTTAAGATGGCAGAGCATAAAATCTCTCTATGCAAACATAAATAAGTATGTAAGGACCGATTGATTATGATATGTATGTACATACATTTGAATTCACATATTTGATGTTGATAAAATGAGAAAAATGGCAGAGATGGAAACAGCTGGAAAGCGATGCTATAGTAGTGAAAACCAAATATGGCGAGCTGTTGTATTGGTTCTTAAGATTAACTGACAAAAATTTCAACATCGACATTCAACTGAATATGTATACATATACTTTATCAAATTGTTTTCAATTGGAAAGGTTGACAATTGTAAATTACACAAGTTTGAACAACCACCGAAGTATGCTTGGGATCGTTGTCTTGGTAAAATTGAAAATCGTCCTTTACTCTTAGCCGCTTTGAATCAAATTACACTTCAGAGTATTGAGATATGGCATTTTGTCTAAGAGCTAAAACTTTCCAACACCTGCAGCCGACATACAGGCCCACACCATAGCATGGTCACCGTCATGCTTCACAATCGGCTTTTGGTGCTTATGTTGAAGCTCTGTATTGGGAACATATGACTCAAAAATATTGAATATGATATATCAGCAAAAATAATCTCATTCCAGAATCCTGGATTCTATTTTATGTGTTACTATGCGAACTTTTTTGTTGTCTCAATTTTTGGCAAATCGGCCTTGAAAATCATGTTCTCTTAAAACACGACGGCGGTTTCCTCTAAAAATGTTTTGCCAGTTATCTCCTGCATCTCACTAGCTATTTTTGGGGCCGAAATCCTTGGGTGTTTTTCAATTTCTTTTTTGCAGTATTACTTAAAACCTTAATTGACGCTTTTTTTCCCTTGTTTTTTCGCCGAGAAAGTCCGTTTTTATGGTGTTTAATTTTCGTTGTTCGATGGAAATTCTATTTGCGAATTAATAAGCGAAGTGTAAACAAAAACGCACCGTCAGGCTAGGCGCAATGTTATTTCTTTAATATTAATTAAACAGTCTGCGTTTTTATTTGTTCGCAATCTTTTGTAGTTAAAAACCTATACCGATTTATTTTTGAAAACATAAGGTGTGTCAAATAACCTGTAAGGCACTGTATGTAAATTAATAAACACGCACAAGTCTATTGAACAACTGAACTAGGTTTTCTTTATTTGTTGTTCTTATATACAATATTTTGCTTAAGGGGCTACACTTTCAAAAAACATTTTTTTTTTTTTCAATATCGATATTCAAAAATATCCTGTGAAATCGGCAAAGTATCTTGAATACTTTTTGAATGGCAGCTTTTTAAACAGCGACCACTCAGAGGAAACATATATGTATGTATTTACATATAAGTTAAAGTGAAACTTTAAACGCGTTTTTTCTCGGATACAAGTTTTAAAAATTACTGACATCATAACTCAACGAGATATTGACCGATCGACTTCAAATTAAAACTGGGTATAGTTGAATACATTTGCTATACAATGAACTACGATCTTTTTGATTGGTTGAAAATTGTCAATTTGGCATTAAAATACGATTTTTTTTAAAATTACACCATATTTTTCAAAGATCGTAGTTCATTGCATAGAAAATATATTTAAGTTTAATAAACATTTTGAATATTTTTGTTTCAGCTAGTCATTCGACCGGAATTATGCCAGCAGTTGTGGCACTTTTTTTCGGCACTTCCGCAGAGAGCACATAACTCCGTTATTTTTCAATACTTTTGTAAGCAAAAAAAAAAATGATATAGCTAAAAATATACTTTGGTACGTCCATAGAACGTCGAAATATTCAATAAAGTACTTTCAACTCACGAAAATCGCCAATTTTTTATCCGTCACACTGGTATAGCCCCTTAAGCCTGGATACAAATATTAATCTTACATTCTAAGAAGTAAATCTTTAATCCACTTAAGAACGACCATATCTGTCATAAGTGTTATGTTATATATTTATGACATACTAATTTCCAACTAATATACAGGGACTCACAGCTAATTTGATGCAGATAGAATTTTTTTTTGTAAAATGCTCTATATTTCTTCAAATTTTGCAAAAATGAAAAAACTGAGTACATTTTATTTATTTTGTTCTACATATTTAGTTTCTTAACAGAAAACACAAAAACTGTACAGTAGTTTCATTATAAGAATATTAAGGGAAGCAAAAAAATAGAAATAAGAGATTGCAGTTTGCGCGTGGCCATCTAAATAAGACACCAGTATTTTGGAGCACTGTACTTTTTGCTGACGAAATTAAGATTAATTTATTTGGACCAGATGGCAGACCTTTTATATGACGCCAACCTAATGCGGAGCTTAGATCTCAAAATTTGCGTGTTACTATAAAAAACGGTGGCGGCAACGTTATGGTGTGGGCATGTATGTCATCAAATTGGGTCGGAAATTTAACTTCTATTCGAGGAACTACTTATGAACAAAAATGTGTATTTAAAAGTTCTGCAAGAAAATTTGCTTCAAAGCTCTAGAAAATTGCAAATTGAAGACGACTTTCGCTTTTACTTAGATAACGATCCTAAGCACAAGTCGCAGATGGTGCACACACTGCTGAAACAATCACCAGATTTGAACGTCATCAAAAATGTGTGGTCTATTTTGAAGACAAATATTAAAAAACATGACATCCAAAACAAATCCGATCTTAAAAAAGCTATATTGGAGGAGTGGAATCAAATTAGACCAGAATACACCAAAAAATTGGTAGACTCCATGTAAAATAGACCTCAGACTGTTAGTACCCTACTAAGTACTAATATTCTTTTTAAACTACGAATAAATACTTGTTCTTTTTTCAGATGCATCATTTAAGTTGTGACGTGAATTTTCAAATACTATTTTTATTTTTTGCATTAAAAATAAATAAATGGAATTTTTTTTTGAATGTTTTGTTGAAAAGTTAATAGTAAAGTTTGCATCCCAACTGGGAACGCACTTTACTCTTACAAACCAAGAGGGACACCTGATAACTGCCACAACGGTAATATGTTTAGATAAACCTTCGGTTTTACTTCCATATCTTATTGTGGAAGTATGGGGATTCCCGCCCCATGGCTGAATGGTCAGCGGACGGTAACGAATAGCGGAGCGCTAACGGTCCCCTCCGATTCCCGGGCGAGTTCATAGGTATTAAATGCTCTCTCTACGCATACCGGCTCTAAGGGCGAGTGACCAACCCTTTCCGGCTTACTCGTGGGATCAAGGCCGAACAAAGAAAATACAACTTAAACACCAACAACTAACTTGAGCAAAAATTACAGGAACAGCGGCATATCGGAATCCGATGAAGACGATTTACTCGTCTCCAGAGGAACGATGAAGAGTACTACCGTATGTATCAACCACAGTACACCGGTTTCTCCTTACCAAGCACGGTGCAGGGACAATAGGTAGATAAAGACGTCATATTGTAGAGTATGGTGTTAAGCTATGTACTCGACAATAATGCGGGTAACCACCCGGAGTTTGACTTCTCTGAAACCTTTAAGAGTTATAGGGTAATCAAGTGCGCAAACCAGGCCTATCTACATTTTCTAACGGGTAGCGTAGCTAAAGTTAGCAACGCCTATGTATACTTCCAAGTTAGGCTCATACCCGCTAAATATATCTCTAAGAGACCTCGTGCTCGCATTTGGCTGCCCCTCTAGATGAGCTAGGCGAAAAACTCTGCAAGTGCATCAAGCTGCAAAATAAAGCTCTACCAGGTATGTATGTATGAGTGGAAGCTGATAAAGGAGGAGAAACCAAATGAAGCAGGTAGACCAATTCTAGTCGCCATTTGCGATGAGTCCATAGATGCTCTTACGAAGGCTGACAACTAAATCAGCTTCGGCAGTCGCAAGGCCAGAATGAAAATCTTCAAATGTAATAAAACGGCTAACGAAGGCGACACGGAAGAGGTCGACGACGCCAGCCAGCTGCTGAGGAAGGTGGAAACAAAGGAAACACAAGATGAACAATAGCTTTAGATGTGTGCAGATAAACCTACAACACTCGAAAAGTGCTACAGCGCATCTGACAACCCTCATAAACGAGAAGAGGGCACTGAGCTTACTAGAAGGCAAGCTCCAGCTTGACTTGATCTGGCTTCGCGACTATATAAACATTTTAGGCAACGAAAAAGCAGAGAAGTTGGAAAAGGTCGGAGCTTTCCTAAATGAATTCAACGCAGAGTTAATACCAAACCCACTAGGATCGATCAGTAAAGAACTGAATATACAGTTTCAACAAATTGCAAAACAACAGATAGAAAAATATAACAAAATGCAATATAACTAAATAGTTATGGCCAATATATGACAAGAAAAGAACTAACTACTTATTAAATAGGTCCAGGAAAAGTATCTACAGACTAACTGCTACCATAAAACTGCATTGGCCATTTGGAGAACTGCGTCCAAAATGGGTATGTCCCACAACAATATCTGTGAGGCTGTAAAATAGTAGGGAATAAGGAAATAATATATACTATATATAATATATAATAACGTCATAGCTATAACAAAAAAGGTCAACGACTAGTGCATCAAAATGGCACAGCTTGTGCTAATTGAGCCCGATTTTTTTGCAATATCAGGAGGAACTTTGCTCCATCCCTCCATTAGTGCTACTCCAAATATTTAGATCGGGAGATTGTGGGGCATGTTCCAGCTTACATATCTCTGGCGTTATAGAAAAGCCATTAATTTATCATTTTAAAAAATCAATGTAACTACATAGCCTTACGAAATTTTATAAGCCAATTATTATCGTGGTGCAGAGGCATGATGGCAACATTTGATGAGTCGGCGTTACGGGTTTTCGAAGAAAACGTTCTGTGGAAAATTTATAGTGCTTTGCACATTGGCAACGGCGAAGACTGCAGTCGAGATATACAACAACATTGACCCATGTAGTTCAGCGAATGAAGAGTTCACATCGTCTACGCCACACAAATTGAATAGCTTCTGTCATTGCTTCTGGCCGGCATCGTGGCTAAAAATAATCTTTGATATTAAAAAGTCATGCTAAATAACAGGGTAATTTTGAATAGGGAATTTTCGAAGACCCACCAGATGGCCCATATTACCCGTTGTTTTTTTCATTCGCTTGGTCAATTTTGGTTTTTTTTTTGCTAGCAGTAGCGGTGTTAGGGTAGGGCGCGGTTGGGCGACCGCCCAGGGCGCCGGTCAAAAGGGGCGCCGTAGGCGCCCCTCAGCTCATGCTCATAGTTCGAGGTCTGCTTAGTCGTAAATTCCCTAAATTAAGCGGATTTTTTTATGTTAGCAACACATGAATGGGACGCACTATTCAATCTGTTCAATCGGAGTTCATTTTACGGCGAATTCCCAATCATAGAAAAACACATTGTCTATCTCCTTTCAACTTTTTGGTTAAAAAGAGCTTGCGTTATTTTAGCGAAGCGTAACAAACTCAGCTCATTCGCATTATAAATTGGTGCACATTCAAAACAATTATTTTAAAACAAACAGACGCGAAGTAGTAACCAGACGGTTACGGGGAATTCCCAATCATAGAAAAACACATTGTCTATCTCCTTTCAACTTTTTGGTTAAAAAGAGCTTGCGTTATTTTAGCGAAGCGTAACAAACTCAGCTCATTCGCATTATAAATTGGTGCACATTCAAAACAATTATTTTAAAATAAACAGACGCGAAGTAGTAACCAGACGGTCCATGTTCCATTGCGAGGCTATGTTCGTCACTATCCGTTTCTACTATCGAGTGACATTAGTTTTATTTAAAAAGTTGTATGGTGTAAAAGAATATACTTATTTGTTTTTTGTCGGATTATTTAATTAGGTAAGTACTTTTATCTATCTATAATTATTATAATAAAGAGGTAACATTTGTTTGTTTAAATGTTTGGCGTGGGGTGGCGGAGAAATAAGTGGCTTCTAAAAAATGTAATATTGGTTATACATATTATTATAATTGCAATACCTATAATTTTTTGTAGAAAATACATTATTTTATTTTACATTTTCAAACTGAAATATCTCAGAAAGTATATCATTTACGACATCCTGTCAAAAAATATTTGTTGTTTGTAATTATTTGTCGATTGCCGTACGTTTTACGTACACCTATGTGTACACCAAAATACGACATTTTAGGTACTTAAAATTTTAGCATATGCCAAGCTCCATACAAAAAAGTTCGAAGTCTTTTGAAAAAAAAAAACGAATAATAACTCAATTATACGATTTAAATCTGTTTAAAGTTGTTTGATTTGTAAATTTTATTGTATTTATCTATTTTTAGAAATTATTGGACCTAAAGGTTTAATTTGTTGCAGATTTTATTGATTTACAAAAATTGATTAGTACAAAATGTCTGAAAACGTTGAGAAAAAAAAACCATCTGGGTCAGAATATAGAAAACGGAAAGCAGAAAAAGAGAAGGAATTTCAGAGAACAAAAAAGTTCATGAATATAGATAAATATATCACAACAAAAAATGAAGACCTGAATATGCCATCTACATCTGGAATACAAATTAATGTATCGGTAGCGGAGCCTCTATCTGACAAGTCAAATCAGATAACTGAAGATTGTGTTGAAGAGATCGTGGACAAAGTTTCCCAAAGTGAGATGATAAGCTGTGGTACAATTACAAATGACGTTAGTACTGTTGTCGCCAATATATCGGATCCTGCCACTTGGCCAGTCACTCGAAATGGCAAAATCATTGATCATATAATTACTAGTGGCCCAGTGCAAACTCATATTGATAATTATCCGAAGAATGATACAGGCCGACATTTCTCTAATTCCCATTTTAAAAAAAATCTTGCAAACAATGAAACAATTCAGCGCCGTTGGTTAATTTACTCCGTTTCTAAGGATCGAGTTTATTGTTTTTGTTGTAGACTATTTGATAGTAGCTCAACGTCGAACTTAGTATCTGAAGGGTATAACAACTGGAAACACTTGTCTGAAATGCTAAAAATTCATGAAAATAGCACTTTTCATAAGAAGTTTTACCTTTCATGGATTGAGGCTGAACTACGATTAAAAATAGGAAAAACAATAGACTGCCAAGAGCAACACTTGATTAGAAAGGAAACTACAAGATGGAATAATGTTTTGTCTAGATTGATGCATATCACACTTTATTTAGCCGAAAACAATATGGCGTTCAGAGGTACTTCCGACAAACTATATACGCCAAATAACGGAAAGTTCTTAGGCTTAGTACAACTACTAGCCAAATTTGATCTAGTCATGCAGGAGCACTTGCGATTAGCTATGAAGGGTGATATTTCAGACCACTACTGTGGAAAAGACATTCAAAATGAATTAATAGAGCTGATGGGTGAAAAAGTGAAGTCAGAAATCATATTACACACAAAGAAATCAAAATATTATTCTATTATAGCTGACTGTACTCCTGACATTAGTCATGTAGAACAACTTTCGCTAACATTACGATTTGTTGATTTATCAGACGATAATGAAAAAATATCAGTAAAAGAGCATTTCTTGGAATTTATACCTGTCAATGAGTCAACTGGTAAAAGACTGACTGAAGTTATTATTAATGTTTTAAATAAATACGGACTAGAATTGAACGATTGCAGGGGTCAGGGTTATGACAACGGGGCGAATATGAAAGGAAAAAATATTGGGGTTCAAAGGAGAATTCTCGACTTAAACCCCTTAGCTGTTTATGTGCCGTGTGGCTGTCATAGCTACAATCTAGTACTATGCGATGCCGCTAAGTCATCCGTAGGATCAGTCACTTTGTTTGGGGTACTTCAGAGGTTGTTCACATTGTTTTCAGCTTCTGTTCATCGATGGAAAATTCTAACCGATCACTTGGGACTATATACTATAAAAAAGCTCAGTGACACACGTTGGGAAGCAAGAATAAGTAGTGTTAAAGCAGTCCGTTATCAAATTAGTACTATCCATGATGCTTTGATTACTTTGGCTCTTGAAACTCAGAAAACTGATGTTCAAGTGTCTCATGAGGCTACTACTCTGGCCGAACAGCTAAAAGATTTCAGCTTCATAGTTTCATTGGTTGTTTGGTATGACATACTTTATCAAATAAATATTGTAAGTAAATCTCTACAGTCAACAGATATGGATCTTGGTAAATGTACAGAAATGTTGAAAAAATGCTGCAATTTCTTGGAAGACTACAGAAATACAGGCTTTAAAAGCGCTATTTTAACTGCGAAGGAGTTGGCCGAAGAACTAGAAATTGAACCTGTATTTCGAGCTACAACAAGAATTCGACGTGTTAAGCGTCAAGCTAGTGAAATTGCACGCGATGACCCTATAACTTCTCCAGAAAAAAAATTTGAGGTTGAATTTTTCAACTGTCTTTTGGACGCTACATTAATTTCAGTCAATGAAAGGTTTGAACAGTTAAATGAGTACTCGGAATCTTGGTCTTTTTTGTACAATATTAAACAGATTCCAGAAAAGCCCGACCTTGTCAAGCTCTGTAGTGATCTCCAATTAAAATTAACTGTAGACTCTAAATCAGACATAGATGGTTGTATGTTGTGTGATGAACTTGTAAGTCTGATATCCTTTTTGCCTGACCAAAATGTGGTTACTCCCATTTTTGTTTTAAATTTCATCAAAGATTACAACTTACAAGAACTGTATCCAAATGTATGGATAGCATTGCGAATATTATTAACTATACCTGTAACGGTTGCTAGTGGGGAGCGGAGCTTTTCAAAGCTGAAGCTGATAAAAACCTATCTTCGATCAACAATTTCTCAATCTAGATTGACAAACTTAGCAACTTTGTCAATTGAAAACGAAATTGCTGAAAACATCGACTTTGACAACCTTATAAAAGAGTTCGCTGATAGAAAGGCCAGAAAAGTAAAATTTTATTAGTGTTTTTTTAATAAATGGATAGTTTTTATAATAAATAATTACTCCTCTTAATAAACGGTTATTTCATGAAATGTTTTCCCTTTTTTCGAATTGGTTTGAATTGCAGTTGGAGGGCGCCGTAGAAATCTCGCCCAGGGCGCTGGTAGTGTTAAAACCGGCCCTGTTTGCTAGACTGCGGTATTTTACGTTTATGTCTGAAAAGATGTCAATTGTTCTTTGCGATATTTTCTTCGTAATTTCTCTATCTGCTTTTGTACACGTTTCTAGAGCGCGCCTCTCTACTTTACGTCGAATGCACTAACCTTTTCATATTTTGGGCAGCATTCTGCCGGTTACTGGTGCGAGAAATGGCTCCATTTTTCAACGTCAGCACAATTTTTTTAAATGTGCATCTATAGCACTTCGGGTTTCGTTTGTGTATTGACTTATGGACCACCTTTTCCGCACCCACCGTATATTTCTTCCAAAATTTCGGTTAAAAATACGTTTCCACTTCACTCCAAGTTGTTATCAACTTTTGAATTTATTTACTTACAAAAGTATAAAAACACAGGTATATTTTTAATTTAACCCAAGAGGGTTAAAAATGAATGAGATGCTCACAGAATATGGAAAAAAGGTAAAACTTTCAATTTACCCAAAAGGTATATAATATATGAAATTAACGATGATGTTCGGGGAAAAATGATAGATGTTCGCCAAAAAAAGAAACGTGTTGATCGAGCCGATGTCGTAGCGACAGAGAGTTTTTTCGTCAAGTTGTCTGTCCTTTTTGTAATTTTGTGCCGCCGTGTCGCGTTGTGGTAATGTCGAGGATGCGGGTCGTCCTGAGGGGTTCTTGGCCTTCGCGGTTGCTGCAGAGTGTCGTCCGGTCTCGGGGCTGGTGATGCGGTGCAGCATAGTGTGGTGCGGAAGCATACACATTTGGCACACATAGCCGCACGTACATTCCTGTGTTGTATGAGTAGGCGACAGGCAACTCAGGCAATGGCCATGGGCCCGGACAACCTGCTGGCGTTGCTGAGGTGGCATTCCTTTTAATATGCCGCAGTGTGGCAACCTGTGAGAACGGCAACACAGAGGGCACCGGATGCGAGGTGACTCATTCTGTTGCGACGTCGGAGTTGCTCAAGTTGCACTGCGTGCAGCGGTTGACGGCGTTGTTGCCGTAATGGATCGTGGCGCTGGTGTTCGGGCAGCCCCATGAACATGGACAGCCGAAAGGATGGTTGGCATTGGTGTTGTTGCCGCATCGATATCCATATTGATCTAAAGAAGAGGTTATCGTCATTAGATATTTGTGAAATATAGTGGTGAACAATATTGCCACGTGGTGTGAGTGGGTCGTCATGTGGATCGACCCTTTTATGTTATTTTTAGTTTTAATAAATTATTGTTTGTGGTATATTTGGCGGTTTTTTTCGGTTTCTTGTTTACGGTTTATATATCGGTTTTTCGGATGTTGACAAAAAGCATAGTTCAACGACCGGCCTGGTTATTGTTCCAGTTTGCGTGCGGAGATCGACTACGCGAATATGACCGTCGGAGCTGTAGTAAAGCTTCTCTATGCGGCCAAGCCGCCATTCGGTAGGGGGGAGACAATCGTCATTGACCAAGACATAATCTCCAAGCTGAGGCGCTTTTTCTGGTGTTTTCTACAAACTGTTTTTCTGTAGCTCGGTGTGCTCCGATAAATGTTTTGCCATTATCGCTCATTATTTTTGATGGAAAGCCATGTCGTCCGACGAAAAAATGCCGCGAGAAAAGCCTCCGTCGTCAGATTAGTACACAGCTCAAGGTGTACTGCTTTTTTCGTGAAACAGACAAAGACAGCCACGTAGCCCTTCATTAGGGTGGGAGATCTGAGCATTGACGACTTTATCTGAAAAGGCCCAGCAAAATCGACACCTGTGGTGGTGAAGGGCAGAGCGTAATTGCAGCGTTCAGGTGGAAGTGCTGCCATAATCTGGGTTCGCATTTTCTACTTATGCATAGTGCAGATCTTGCACATGAAAATGCACTTCTTTATTTGGGGCTTAAGTCGGGGTATATACAACTCTTGGCGAACCATATGTTGCATGAGGCGATGTTCAGCATGAAGCATCAGTATGTGGATATATGCGATGAATAAGGTGGCAAATTGACACCTCTCAGGTATAATTATAGGGTGGCATTCCTTATATGTTAGGCTTGAATTTACAAGCCGACAATTCGCACGAAGCAGACCTTTCATGTCTAGAAATGGATTTAATACAAAGAGAGAGCTCTTTTTATTAATCGCATGTCGCATTGGGAATAGGTTGCCCCTTTAGCTTTATGCTTGAGTCGCTCTATGAATCTGAGCATATAGGCGACTACTCTAAGCGGTCGGAGGAACGATGAGAATCGTTCAAAGATGTTAGTATCATCCAGGGTTGTATGATTTTTCGACTTTCTGAAATGCAGAGGTTTGCATCCTCTTGTACCTAGATCAGCAGGTTTGTCAGCACTGGCTACGTGCCGCCAAGTGGCTGATCCTACCAGTTCAAGTTTTGTTGGAAATAAATGTTTTCCTCGAAACCTGTAACCAATTCGGTTAAACTTTATCTGTTTACAGGGAACATTTTAAAACAGGATGGTTACAGTAATCTCCAGATTTCGGTGCAAAATTCCAGTAAAATTTCGCAAACCGTAGATTTTCCTACACCTACCATGTTGGCGATATTCCGATACTCTGCAGATGACCCTAAAGCAAATAATGTTATAGCCACTCTTTTCTCGATAAGAATAGCTTTTCGGTAATTTGCATCCATTTTTTGAAGCGGGCGGAGGATGTCACATAATTTATCAAAGGAACTTCTGTCCATGCGAAAGTTCTCTTTAAAAAAGGCAGATCCGTTTCGTTGGCAATCGTGTTCCCAAAACTGATTCTTACGTTTCTGGAATTAATAATATACATACATATAATGGAAAAGTATCATCAGTAGAAACATATACACAATTTAGTCCAACATGAATTAATCGGCATCCCAAGCTCCTTTATTAACTCTCCTATCTTTTTTGCCAAGGCATGGTGCTGAGTAGTAAAACTTTCCAATAGTTCTCTTGAAGAATTGTCTTTGAGCAGGGTATTTATTTGGCTTCTCAAAGCCAATGCTTTCGCAATTAATATCTTTTTCTCAGAATTCTAAAAATACGATTTTTAGTAATAATTATAAGCACATATTAAACTTACCATTCTGGTTGCTCAAATGTAACCATACAAATAAATTTGTGAGTTGTCAGTGAAAACGCGACAAAAACACAAATTGTCGGTCCGAACGACTTAGATTCCACAACATACAAATGTGTTTTCAAAATGTTTTCAATGTCGGATTTTTGAGTATACTATGATATCGTCAATATAGACGTGACAAAATTTTTCGATACATTCGAGTAGAATATTGTTCATTGCTCTTTGAATATACTTTGAGAAATTTTTAGCCCAAATGGCATTCTTAAGTATTCAATTTTCCATTATTCAAGGAAATTACAGTTTTTTCAATAACATTTTCTTCCATCAATATTTGATGAAATCCTGACTCAAAGTCTATTGTAGAGAACTATTTAGATTCTCCCAAATTAAAGAGCATTACCTCTGGATTAGGCATTGGATATCTATCCGTTATTGTGTTTTCGTTAAATTTTTTAAATTCGATGACCATTTGATAACATCCTCTCTAAGCAGAGGATTTTTAACTTCATTACCTTTGTTTTTATATTTTTCTGCAAATTCTTCGAAATTATTTTAATCGGTGATATTGAAATTATTTATTTTAAAAAATTAGTGCCTCCTTTTTTTGGAGTATATTTTTTTTTTATTTTATTTTCGGTGTTATCTTCGACTGGAGTCTTAAGATTTATAAATTTTGTAAAATCTTCGGCTGACATCTTAGGACTTTTTGTCCAAGTAATTTAAAGTTTGTATTTTTATATTCTTATTTGGTTTTTTACCATTATTTTTTGTTTGTTTTAATATTGCCTTTACTTTCTTCGGCTGGCGTCTTAGGACTGTCTTGTCACAAGGTTTTTAATAAAATTAAATCTACGATGAGAAAATGTATTTTCTCTATTTTATTATTTCCATAAATTAGTTTCCGATTTGGAATATCTATTCTGGCTCCGATTTTATTTAAGAAATTAATTCAAATTCTCTCTCACTCTCTAAGTTATCAATTTCTTAAAAACGATCTTGTACGCCCAATATATTAATGTTATGAAAATATTTTATGATAGTTGAACCATTAATGGTGCTTACTCTTCCTCTTAATTACTAGTGTTTTTGTTATTATAAATTCTCTGGCTTCTCTTCAGTTGTCGAATAAACCTTTCGCCAAGCCGATGGCCTTGGCAGCCAGTGCTTTAGTTGTTAAGTGGAATAATTATTTATAATTATTACTCTTGTAAATAAATAAATAAATAAAAAATAAATTCCAATTCGTATACATATGTATGTATATGAACTGGTTGCCCCCGTATTAAAATTCGAATGATTTGTCTGGTTTTCATATCTGTTTTAATAATATAGGGCAAATCAGAGTTTACCCTAAAAAATGGTTTTCCCGTTATTAATTCTCTGAATTGACAATTGGTTTCCCAATTATATCTGTTACTTCTAGCCTGTACTTGGTTTGTTTATATAGGCCTAAGATTATTGATTATTTGATTTGATTGGTCCACGTCCACAGGTTCTGGACAATTGGGATATTTTAGGTTCGTATTAGTTATCCTTTGCGGATAACTCAAATTATTTTAAAAGTTTATACTAAATTGTTGTTTTCGGGAATCAATTTCCTGCTTCTTTTCGGAGAAATGTAAAGCGAATTGTGACCTCATCTGGTTTGACTGAAGTTCTTGTGGTTTGGCTAGGCATACGGCAAATCAGTTGGCGTTAAAGAAAAAAATATTTGGTTTAAAAGGTAGTTTAAGCTAGTTATGAAGGTTCTAAGTGCGGTTTCCCGATTTTTAATACTTAATTCCGAAATCTGGTTATCTGTAGTACTAGATTCCAGCATAAGAAGATTCATCAAGCTACCTGGCAATCTCCGGATCGAAAACCACCAACCAGATCGATCATGTTGTGATAGACGGAAGACACGCCTCCAGTGTTTTAGATGTGCGTGCGCTCCGAGGTCCTAACATCGACTCGGACCACTATATTGTTGCAGCCAAAATTCGCACCCGCCTCAGTGTCGCAAAAAATGCACGCCAACAAACACAAGGATGGTTCGACGTCGAGAAGCTGCAATCACAACAGACAGCCGAACGTTTTTCTACTCGGCTTCCACCCCTGCTCTGAGAGAACTCGTCAACAACTCGGTCTAAGGGAACTGTGGGACAGCATTTCAAACTCCTTACGTACAGCTGCAACCGAAACCATTGGTTTTCGGAAAGCGCAAAAGAACAGCTGGCACGACGAGGAGTGCCGTGTCGCAGCGGAGACAAAACAGGCTGCCTACTTCGTAACGTTACGATCGACCACAAGACGTGCGGGAGGGGATAGATACCGAGAGTTGAAGAGGGAAGCGAGACGCATTTGTAGACAGAAAGTAAGAGGCCGAAATGTGTGAGTACGAAGAGCTTGATAAGCTGGCCGACAGGGGTAATGCTCGAAAATTCTACGAACAGATGCAGCGGCTTGCAGAAGGTTTCAAGACCGGAGCATACTCTTGTAGAGCCCCCCAAGGTGATCTAGTCACCGACGCCCAGAGCATACTTAAATTATGGAGGGGAAACTTCTCCAGCCTGCTGAATGGCAGTGAACGCGCAACACCAGGAGAAGGCGAACCCGATACCCCAATCGATGACGATGTAGCAGACGTTCCATTGCCCGACCATGAAGAAGTTCGAATAGCAATTGCCCGCCTGAAAAACAACAAACCGGCAGGGGCCGATGGATTGCCGGCCGAGCTATTCAAACACGGCGGCGAAGAATTGATAAGGTGCATGCATCAGCTTCTTTGCATAATATGGTCGGACGAAAGTATGCGCAACGATTGGAATTTAAGTGTGCTATGCCCAATCCATAAAAAAGGAGACCTCACAATCTGCGCCAACTACCGTGGGATTAGCCTCCTCAACATCGCATATAAGGTTCTGTCGAGCGTATTGTGTGAAAAATTAAAGCCCACCGTCAACAAGCTGATTGGACCTTATCAGTGTGGCTTTAGACCTGGTAAACAACCGACCAGATATTCACGATGCGCCAAATCTTGGAAAAGACCCGTGAAAGGAGAATCGACACACACCACCTCTTCGTCGATTTCAAAGCTGCTTTCGACAGCACGAAAAGGAGCTGCCTTTATGCCGCGATGTCTGAATTTGGTATCCCCGCAAAACTAATACGGCTGTGTAAGCTGACGTTGAGCAACACGAAAAGCTCCGTCAGAATCGGGAAGGACCTCTCCGAGCCGTTCGATACCAAACGAGGTTTCAGACAAGACGATTCCCTATCTTGCTACTTTTTCAACCTGCTTCTGGAGAAAATAGTTCGAGCTGCAGAACTCAACAGAGAAGGTACTATCTTCTATAAGAGTGTACAACTGCTGGCGTATGCCGATGATACTGATATCATCGGCCTCAACCCCCGCGCCGTTAGTCTGCTTTTCCCAGACTGGACAAGGAAGCAAAAGAAATGGGTCTGGTAGTGAACGAGGGCAAGACGAAATATCTCCTGTCATCAAACAAACAGTCGTCGCACTCGCGACTTGGCACTCACGTCACTGTTGACATAACTATGAAGTTGTAGATAATTTCGTCTATCTTGGAACCAGCGTAAACACCACCAACAATGTCAGCCTAGAAATCCAACGCAGGATTACTCTTGCCAACATGTGCTACTTCGGACTAAGTAGGCAATTGAAAAGCAAAGTCTTCTCTCGACAAACAAAAACCAAACGCTATAAGTCACTCATAATTCCCGTCCTGCTATATGGTGCAGAGGCTTGGACGATGTCAACGGATGAGTCGACGTTGCGAGCTTTCGAGAGAAAGGTTCTGCGAAAGATTTATGGTCCTTTGCGCGTTGGCCACGGCGAATATCGCTTTCGATGGAACGATGAGCTGTACGAGATATACGACGACATTGACATAGTTCAGCGAATTAAAAGACAGCGGCTACGCTGGCTAGGTCGTGTTGTTCAGATGGATGAAAACACTCCAGCTCTGAAAGTATTCGACGCAGTACCCGCCGCGGGAAGCAGAGGAAGAGGAATACCTCTACTCCTTTGGAAGGACCAAGTGGAGAAGAACCTGGCCTCGCATGGAATATCCAATTGGCGCCACGTAGCGAAGAGAAGAAACGACTGGCGCGCTGTTGTTGACTCGGCTATAATCGCGTAAGGGGTGTCTACGCCAGTAAAGAAGAAGAAGAAGATTCTAATTTGAAGTGCGCGCAGGCACTTGTACTTGTGTTTATATTTACTTACGTCAATGGTCGGCATTTCATAGCAAAATTTTCGCTTACGCTCTATCGTTCAGTCGTTGTCGAGCCATCAAATATGCCCTGCGAGAAATGTTTTATGATTCGAAATGCCTTT
This sequence comes from Bactrocera correcta, assembly GCA_027475135.1. Lineage (NCBI taxonomy): Eukaryota > Metazoa > Arthropoda > Insecta > Diptera > Tephritidae > Bactrocera > Bactrocera correcta. The sequence continues at coordinate 85,316,612 of CM050323.1, read as the reverse complement.
GATGCCAAGCAATGCCTTTTATTCCCAAGTCTTTAAAAGATAATAGGGAATATATCCTTAAAACACATTTTGTTAATTTTCATTATACTATTAATTATTTAGATTAGATGCTTAATTTTAATTCCAATTACTCACTGGGCTACTTTTCGTTTTCGTGCTCACCAATACAGTAACAGATCCTCTCATTCCGACCACTGACTTACATACATACACATATCTGCATGCATGACAGAAGAATTTGTTTTATCAGCAGAAAATGTGAAGGCAAGCTTCTCTTATTTCAAGAAAGAGTTCAGTTTTCGAAATCTTTCATGAAGTGGATAATGTTTTATTATTTATTGGGTGTATGTATGTCAATATGTGACTCCTCCACCCTTAGATTCAATGGTCTCCATTGAATATCTAATATTGAATGCTGCCAAGTTTTCTTATTGTTACTAATGATTATGAAACTTACTTATGATTAGAAAAGTATAATTATAGTTTTGAGATTGACATTGGACCAATTATTTTTCTTGTGTTTTCCTCATTTGAAAGAGGTTGAATTTGTAGCTCTACATTTAAACTCGTATTTTTATTTCTCTTACATGTTATACATTTTACCAATATTCTTATTGCTGTTAATAATATTATTAGCATGCTTATGTCATAATTAACATTTTTGTGTATTTTTAATTCTTCCAATTTGTTAATATTTTTTTTCTCGATTTATTATTATCTCTGAGAAATGTATTACTTTTTCAAACTGTAATACATCAGTTTCTTTTTCAGTAAATTTTTGGTTGGTCTCGACTTTACAACTATAATAATTTATTATTGCATTTCCTTTGAATACAATTTCTATATTGTCACAGTTTTGTTTCATTTCTATGTGTCTTCTATTTAATATGCATTTTTAATCAGGATTGTATCGTCTTCGATATCTTCGATCGTTGTGTAATTTTTATATTCGTATTTACATTGTTAAAACGAACAGATGTTAATTTCTTTTGAGTTTTTGAAATGTGCTCCCTCTGTATATACATATATATATTTTGTTTCCTATTGTAATTGCATATTTATGTTCCGCTATCGTTTCAAAATGTTGCCTATTAGGTAGTGGCGTTATTAGTATTAACGTGTGTAATTGGTATTTTTATAGCTAAAAGTAATGCGTCGTCTTTATATGAAAAGAGCCATGTCTCTACGTGTTTTAATTTAAAAATGTCAATATTGAATCTTTTAATTTCTTCTTTTGTTGTTGGTGTTCTGTGGTGTAGTATATTATGTTTTGCTGAACAGTCGTTTTCTCGAATTTGTTCAATTTTATTTTCTAAGTGTTTAAGTTTAAGCATCTGATCGGTATAAAGCATATGTTTTATATTTTTTTTCGTTTGATTTACTTATTTTTTCAAAGGTTTTTAGTATTTCTGTCCTATCGTATTCTATGGTTCTTTTTAATGTGGTAATGGATTTATTGAAGTTGTTATTTATATATATTTGTTAATTTGCCGCTCCTATTACCTTATGATTGTTTTTCTCTATTATTAGTAAATGTTGTAGTATGTTTTCCCTTTCTTCATTGTTCCGAAGAGCCATTTGTATGTAGTTCCTACAATATTAAATAGTCCCGTGCGTTTTCTGTTATTTCCTATAGGCATTAATGTGTTTATTTTTGCTTTAATAGAATTTATTTCTTCGTATAATATTTCCCTGTCATTCCTGTTATATTGGTTGAAATTATTTTCTAAGGTATTTTCAATTTTATTTATAATCTGCTTAAATTCCTTGGGGTGTATTGTATGGATTACCTTTACAGTTTGATTCACTATCTCTATCTCTCCGATTGGTTTTCAAGCTTGTTTATTTGTAGAAGTCCGTTGATTGCCGTTATTATCGTTAAAAGTATTGTAATTTTCGCTATCCTGAAATTCAAATTTTCGATTAACTTAAGTTTTCTTTGCTTTTTTAAACTTTGAATCTTTAGATATTTAGTGATTTCCCTCTTCTTTAAAGTTGTCTACTCTCTTGTATCTTGGTTGTGTTTTGTTAACTCTATTATTTTTTATATATTTATTCTGAAAATCTTGTATGTATGTATGCCCTGTTTTCTTTTTTATTGATATTATTTATTATATTTTCTTTTTGCTTTTGTAATTTTTCCGCGAGTTTGTTTAGTTCTTGTTCGGAAAGTAAGTTATTTATGAAATCAATTGGCTTCTTTTTTGTCGGAGAATGTATGGTATTATTATAAGCAGTTATTGCTTTGAATACTTTCTCTTGCAGAATGTCGTTGTTATTTGCATCAGCATTAAAAAGTCTTAAGTGTTCATTCAAAGTTAAGTGTAATCTTTCAACATCTGCATTTCCTGTTTTATTATAAGTGGTCGTTAGGTGTCGGTTTATTTTATTATATTTTAAGAATTGTTTTATTGGTACTGTATCTAATTCATTGTCTGTTACTAATGTTTCCGGTTTGCCTAAATATTGAATTCCTTCCTCTATGTCATTTACAATTGATATCCAAGTTCTGTCCTTTAATGATTTGGCTGTTGCATATTTTGTTAATTTGTCGATGCTTGGGTACATTATGCCTCTTTGTGGGTACCAAATATCAAAATGAACAATTTCATTACGTTTTATAGGAGTTTCCGTAATATTTAAACTATCTTTGATAAGGTTTCTGACGAAATTCGCCTTATTGCATATTTCACAATTATTTATGTATTTCTTTATTTCTTTTTGTAATTTGGGGTAGTAGTGTGTCTTTTTTATTTCCTCAAATATTTCATTTTTTCCCCTGTGATTGTTTTCCAGATATTTCTCTTCTATCAATGTTAAGAGTTCTCCTTTGTCTGTTACATCTTTTAAAATTATGTTTGATTTCATTATTTTTAGATTTGCATTATTTGCAAAAAATTTTATATATAACTCTTGAATTTGTAGAAATAATTTGTCATCTGGGCAGTAAATTACGATTATTCCTTTTTCCGGTAGGTTCTCTTGCATTATTTTTAAAATGTCGCTTTCTGGTGTTACGTTTATTATGTTTCTTATTTTCCTTTGTTATCCGTTTCTGCACTATGTACAGTATCTATGTCGTCATCATTGAATATTTCATTTAAATTAAATTCTACCATATTATTATTTTCATAATTAAGACTGCTTAGACTATCAGCAATTACATTTTCTTTACCTTTAATGTATAAAATATCGAAATCATATTCATTGAGTTTAGTTTTTCACCTTTTTAATTTTGAATTAGGCTCTTTTATATTATTTAACCAAATCAATGGACCAAAAAGGTATGGGCGAAAATATTTAGTGGTCCACACTTTGGTTACAACTCTTTCTCTATAGTGCTATAATTTTTCTCATGTCCATTCAAAGTACGACTGGCAAATGAAATTGTTTTGTTATCTTGTATGAGGGCTGCTCCTAGAGCAAAATTACTCGCATCTGTCGCAAGGGTAAAAGTTTTAAAAGGGTTATTTTTTTCAACATTTTTAATTTAAAGAAAGAATCTTTGTAATCTTGGTCATTAATTTTTATTTTTGATCCCTTTTTTAAATATTTAATTAAATAGTATGCTATTAAATTAATTAAATTAATAATTAAATAGTATGCTATTTTAGAGTAATCTTTAATAAATCTCCTATAGTATCCCGTAATACCTAAAAATTCTTTTATTTCCTTAACGCTTCTTGGAAGTAGAATCTTTTCTATTGCTTCCACTTTTTGAGGGTTTGGTTTGAGGGTTTTTGTAATCAAGTGACTTAGGAATTTTGTTTCTTGTTTTAGGAAATCGCATTTATTTAATTGGATCTTTAGATTTTTTCTTTTATTCTCATTAAAATTTTGCTCGATGATTCTGGGTGCTCTTCTACGCTTGTAGAAAATAACAGAATATCGTCCATGTACACAATGCAAATTTTGCCTATATACGAGTATTCTTTTAATATACCGTTCATTAGCCTTTGAAACGTTGCAGGTGCACTTCGCAATCCGAAAGGCATTCTTAGAAATTCATAATGTCCATTTGCAGTGGAGAAAGCGGTTTTATGTACATATGTCGCATTTGTCCATTTCAATTTGATGAAAACCTTTGGCTAAGTCGAGAGTGGAAAAATATTGGCATCTTCCCAATTTGTCAAATATATCGTCTATATTTGGAATTGAAAATCTGTCTTCCGTAGTTACGCTGTTCAACTTCCTGTAGTCGATCACAAGACGCCATTTTTGTTCATTGGTTGCGTCCAGCTTCTTTGGTACCAGCCAAATAGGGATATTGTAAGGACTAGAGGATGCTCTAATTATACCTTTTGTTAACATTTGGTCTATTTGTTTTTCTCTTTCCGGTTTGCATATTTCTGGCTATCAGTAGATTTTAGAGTAAACCAGAATATCATTTTTGGTTATTCTTCTTTGTTTTGTTGAACTTGTAAATGTTAAATTATCATCTTCGCTGTAAAATACGTTTTATATCTTTTTAGTATATTTATAAGTTTATTTTTGTCTATACAGTTAAGGTGATTGGTGTCAACGAATCCTGTGACACATTTATCTTTTATGTCATTTCAGAATATTTCCACCTCATTGTCTTTATAGCTCCTCCTTTGTTGCCCTAGCGTTGTGAAGCCTTGATGTCTAGCTTCTAATATTATTTTGTATGCCTTTTCTAGGCTATCCGGGTCTCTTGCTATAATCATAGTTTTAGTGGAATCTGGGAGATGTTCCTTAAAGGATTTTAGTGTAGTATGTAGTTTATTCCTAATTTTATTTATTTTAAAATAATAATTTTCTATTGTTGAGTCGAGACTGATGGTTTTCAACTCATCCATAAGTTCCGCTGAAATTCGCTTTTCCCCGAAATTGCTTGGAAATATTTGTTTCAAT
>CM050323.1:85280737-85310737 GCA_027475135.1 Bactrocera correcta | reverse complement strand
ATTAATTTCATTTCTATTGGTGACTTTTCCGATTTCTTAGGCTCATAAGTTTTTATTAACTTTTCAATTACCCTCACATTTTCCTGATTGATATTCGATAAATCTGCGTTTCCCCGCTCGTCAATTTCCTTAAAATCGCTTGTTAAACATAATGTTTCAAATTCTTTAAACCAAAACGCTTTTCCCCCGATACTATCCTCAGCATCCGTTTCATTACTTTTTTGCATCTCGTCCACAGAAGTGATATTGCTACCTGTTACCGCAGCAACAGGTACGACTGATACCGCAGCATCATCTGTCGCACATGGCCTACCATCACTCTCGACACGTTTTCTAACTACCGTAACCGCAGCTACAGTTTCCGTTAATGGCTTAAACAGAATTTCATCCTTGTTAACAACGAGTTCAAATTTCATTAGGACATCGCATCCTATAATTGCAGCGTATGGTATATCCCGTTCTTTTACCACATGAAAAGCTATTTTCAACAAAACTTCATCCACATAGATATCAGCATCAAAGCAACCCAATGTCGTGAATTTGCCTTTTCCTGCTCCACTCAAATGTAACGTTTTCTTTCCTAGTTCTACGTCACCTAACATCATAAGTGTATCGTATCTCATAACACTGTATTTACTTCCTGTATCTACTAACGCTGAAAATGTAAAATTATTCATAGTAATGTCCAAAAAATAAAAGTCTTTTAATTTCTTTGCGATACCTTCTGCTTTACAATCTTCTATCATGCTTAGATTTTCTCGTTTTACGTCTTTTGTCTGTTTTTATATTCATATGAAAAATGTCCAGTTTGTTTGTATTTAAAACACTTAACATTGTTCTCTTTCTGACAATCGTTTGCTATATGTCCTTCTTTCCTACATTTATAGCAAATCTTTCTGCAACTATTTTGACTATTTTTAACGTCAACTTCACTTGTGTGAGAATAATTAGGTGCACTTGGCTTGTTTAACGAATAGTAAGGCCCTTTCACTTTCTCGTACACACGCAGTTGATCTTTTAAGTCTCTTAAGTTTTTTTTGTAACTGGCGCCCAACGGGTGGGCTGAAAAGAACTAAGGACTCAAAAATCTCTAAGGATCTGATTGACTTGTATCAACATAAAAAATCCGACTATAAAGAGACGAAGAAGCCTAAAATTCTAAGGACCACACCTTCATTTATTAAAAACTTGGATCTGGTTGACGTGTATCAACATATAAAACCCTACCAATAAAATAAGACGAGGAAGCTTGAAATTCTAAGGAGCTGACTGTACTACATTGATATTTACATATTAAAAAACTGTAAGTGCTCTTTCAAACTATTTTCAAGTGGTTTTCAGTAAATTCTACTATAAAAATATTAGATAAGAAGCAAAATTCTGACAAGTGAATTTTACTAATTAAAAAAAGTTTATAAAGGTTTTTTTTATTTAACCTGTTATTAAACTCCTAACTGCCAATCAAAATTCTGAATAACTTAAAAAAAGTGTATTGAATCTTGACATTCTTTTTTTTAATGAAGTAAATTTTCAAACATTTTTTATTTTTTTATCAAATTTAACTTAACTCTGAAGTGTCGCTTTTGTGAATTATTGCTGTCAAAGCGAATATATTCGAAATATACTTTGTTGAATATACTTAAGAATCTGTATTCAAATTATTTTTTCCATTTCGAAGCGCTATAATTGATCTGTTCGCGGTGATTTCTAAGAAGCCTTTCACGTAATAGATTTTTTTTTTTAAATTTTGGACTGCAAGAAGACCTTTCTCGACAAAATGTATTTAAACAAAGACCAAGCGTATTAAACAGGAGTTAGTCGAACAGTTAGGTAGTTTAGCTCAAGCAATTGGTCGCCTCCAACCTCCAAGTGTTGAGTCGTACCAACCAGTTTCAATTAACCCTTTAGCTGCAGAACATAATGCAAGCCTAGACTTAATAAAATCGCTACCCGAATTCAAGGGTGATTCTATGTCTTATCCAGCTTGGCGAAGTGCAGCCGTATTCGCCATGAATTATTATACAGAGGGATCCGAGAAGTACTATGTAGCCATGGGTATATTAAGAAAAAGAATTGTTAGTTCGGCCAACTTTATTCTTTCCTCCTTCAATACTGTTCTAAATTTTAAAGCTATTTTAGCCAGGTTGGATAAGGAGTATTCAGATAAGAGACCATTGTATGTTCTGGAAAACGAACTTAGTATCCTCAGACAGGGAAATTCATGTATTGATGACTTTTACAGCAAAGTGGAAAAACAACTTTCTCTTATAATAAATAAACATATTATGAGCCACACTGGTAGGAATGACATAATTGCAGCTTTGAATGAACGAGCCAGAAAATGCTCTACGTGTGTTTATATCAGGGTTACATCGCCCAATGTGTGATATTCTCTTTTCCGCTAGACCTAAAAACCTACCTGATGCCCTTGCCATTGCTCAGGAGCTACAAACCAACCATAGGCGAATGCAGTTCGCGGAAACCTTTGCGGTAGGTAACACGTTTCGACCAAATAGGCCAGCTTTAATGCCTCAGCGCCAAGTATGATCAAAAACCCATTGTTCCCCGCTCATCAAAGTAACGTTTCCATGAAGTCGACAATGGCACAAGTTTCTATAAGCAGAGGACTAACCCTCAAAATACCACAAGCGTACCACAACATAACTCATCGCAACATCAAATGCCCAAATATATTGGTGAACCACAGCTCTTAAATTCCGATTTTCCAGTAGCGTTCATAACGTTCCCATGACCAATTACATTCGGGTCGCTCACCATTTCGAAAAATTCAAAAAGTTAATTTTTATGCCAGAAGAAACAAGTGTTTTTTTGGACGACGAAAAATATAAAGACTGCACTGGTAGCTTTTATTACGAAACTGATTATTTAAACGAGTATGGAAATAACTATATTTCTAATAATGATCAAAGGTGAGGAAATTAATCATTTAAACTGATATCGCTCCTGCCGTTTATTACAAAAAAAAGACAAAAAACGGCCAGGAGCTGAGAATTCTGATAGATACAGGAATTCTGATAGAACCTTTTAAGTTGTCGTCAATAAACGGACAAAATATAATTAACCGAAAAATGCCAAATTTAAAAAAATTTTAGATAATACCTCTACGTTTTTCTTGCTTTCGAATCTAAAAACGTTCGTTGGTATCATAGGGTATGATTTCCTAAAAAACATTGATGCGAAAATTGATACTGGTAAGGGGTATTTATTTTACCGAAACGGTAAAGTTAAATTACAATACTTATCGTGTAATCAGGTTAATTCAATTGTAATAGAAGAAGAGTCTGTACCTCCGTTAGTTAAAACGAGATTTCGTAAAATTATAGAAAAGAACAGTGACGCTTTCTCCGATCCTAATAGGGCGTTGCCATATAATACCACTGTAAAAGCCAAAATTCGAACAGATATTAATGACCCGATATATAGTAAAAGTTATCCATACCCGATTTCTGTGGCTCCATTCATCAATAACGAAATAAAAAATTTACTCAGAGATGGTATAATTAGGGAATCGTGTTCGCCATACAATTCTCCGGTTCACGTAGTTAGCAAAAAAGGTTTTGATGAAGATGGTAAACCTAAATTAAGGATGGTGATAGACTTCAGGAAATTGAACGAGAAAACAATCGCAGATCGATACCCCATACCGGATACAACCGTAATCTTGGCCAACTTAGGTAGATCCAAATTTTTTACAACATTAGACCTTAAGTCAGGGTTCCATCAAATTTTATTAAGTGAGGAAGACATACAGAAAACGGCGTTCAATATAAATAATGGAAAATACGAATTTTGTAGGTTGCCTTTTGGTCTGAAAAACGCACCAAGTATTTTTCAGAGGGCCATTGATGATATTTTACGTCAGGAAATAGGAAAATACTGTCATGTTTATGTCGATGACATAATTATATATTCCCCAGACGAAGAGTCACATTTACATCACATCGATTGTATCCTTCAGAAACTCGAAAAAGCGGGAATGAGAGTGTCAGTCGAAAAATCGAGATTCTTTAAAACTGAAGTGGAATTTTTGGGATTCCTTGTATCTGAGAAAGGCATTAAAACTTGCCCAGATAAGATTTACGACATCATAAACTATGAACAACCAAGAACTCTTCGAGCACTATGCTGCCATTGTAAAACCATTGACAGTTTATCTTCGCGGCGAAAATGGACAAGTGGGTGCCAAAAGTTCCAAAAACGTTAGAATAGATTTTGACCCAGACGCCCTATGCGCATTCGAAAAATTAAAAAAAATATTAGCCTCCGAAGACGTGCTTCTCCAATATCCTGACTACCAAAAACCCTTTGAGCTTACCACGGATGCTTCCTCTACTGCCTTAGGCGCAGTTTTATCGCAAAATGGGCGACCTATAACGATGATATCACGAACACTTTCTGCTAGTGAACAAAATTATGCCACCAACGAACGGGAGCTATTAGCAATTGTGTGGGCATTGAAGAAACTTCGCCACTACTTGTACGGAATTAAGGACGTCCACATTTTTACTGACCACCAACCGCTAATATTTGCTATGTCTGAAAAGAATCCCAATTCCAAGATGAAGAGGTGGAGATCATTTGTAGAGGAATTTTCTCCAACTTTTCATTTTAAACCCGGAAAAGACAATAAGGTAACTGACGCACTTTCGCGACAGTTTGCCTACACTTTGAATGATAACGCCTCTAATGAAACCGTGCACAGCGAGGAATCTTCTACCAATACAATTAAAACGGTTAACTGTCCAGTCAATCAATTTAAAACTCAGCTTGTGCTCTCAAAGTCTACCTCATTTAGTAAATGCGCCAAAATACTATTCCAAAAATATATTCGCTACACAATAACATTTACCACTATTGAAGATCTCTTACAATGTTTAAAAGGCGTCATAAATACAAACACCACAAATGCAATCCATTGCGATCTTCCAACCCTAGCAGAAATACAAAATACATTAGTATCGGCCTTTCCTGGTACTAAATTTCTCCATACCGAAATCATGGTCATAGATTTACCTAATAAAAATGATCAGTTAGAAGTGATAGCAACAGAGCATAATCGAGCTCATCGTGGCTTACACGAAAATTTTCACCAAATTTCCAGTAACTATTTTTTTCCAAACATAAAAAAATTATTGAAAACAATGATTGCTAACTGCAAGATATGCTTGGAAAATAAATACCAACGTCAACCACCGTATCCAGAAATTGGTAAATCTCCTATTCCAAACCTTCCAGGAGAAATTCTCCATTTAGACATTTTTATTACTGGTAAGCAACTTTTCTTGACGTGTGTAGACAAATTTTCTAAATTTGCTATCGTAAAGCCAATTGCTTCAAGGACAACAGTAGATGTTAAGAATGCTTTATTAGAAATTTTGTTAGTATTTAATAACACAAATACCATCGTTTCTGATAACGAGAAGGCGTTTCAATCGAATACCATAAAATCGTTACTTAGGGATAATTTCGGAATAGATCAATTTTTTGTACCCACCCTTCATAGTGAAAGTAATGGTCAGGTGGAAAGGTTTCATTCCACATTATTGGAAATATCACGATGCATAAGAGAGCAACAGAAACTGGATGATGTAATTGAATTTGTACTCTTAGCGGCATATAAATATAATTACAGCATACACTCGGTAACCAAAGCGAGGCCAACCGATATCTTTCACAATTTCTCGGAAGAAAATCTAATTGAGATAAGAAAACGGCTACTTAAAACTCAGGAGAAAACTTTGCATAGGAATAATAAAGATAAAACATTGAAAACTTATAATCCTGGAGAAAAGGTCTTTTTGAGGAGAAATAAAAGGCTTGGGAATAAATTCGATAAGGTCTTCGTGGAAAAAGTAATCGAAAAAGATCTTGGCACCACGGTTTTGATTAATGAAAGGAAAATTCACAAAAGCAATCTCCGTTAAGCGCAATTTCTATACTTTTTTATCATATGTAAGCACCATAAAGTAAAGAAAAAAAAACCACTTCTTAATGATTTGAAACATCACATTATTTTTCGTAAAACATGTAAATAACATAATAACATGTAGCATAACTCTATTGAAAATTGAAGACCTAATTTTCATTCTAAATATTCTAAGTCTAAAACATTGATATCGATAGAATTTAAGCATTTAATTTGAATCATTATGCTTACATGCTCTGAAAAAAAGGTATCAGCACACCTAACGAACCGAGGACGTTTCGCACTTAAGATGGGGAGTAGTTAACATAGCAGCTAGTATCCCATATGCTGCTACTCTTGAAATATGTGCTGGGTTAATTTGTCTACCTAGAGCGCTAATGACCATTAAATGAAATGCTTTTGATAACAGAGTATCAAAACCGGCTTAGCACTTTATTTGTTTTTACTTGTGCGGGCGGCTTAAAACAATGGGACTTTGCTAAGGAATGCGGAATTACGGTACATTAATAGCATGATGTTTAATAATAGGCTAGAGTTAAAAGTATTTAATATTAAGTGATCAGTTGTAAAGTTGGAGTGAAGAAAGCGAGTCATATCGCAGTAAATAAAAATACAAATAATAAAACAATTTGTAACTTATATAAAATAACAAAATAATATATATCTCCAATACTAACTTTTAAAGTTATTCACAGAATATTCAAAAAAGGCACTGACAAAAGTGTACGTACGAATTTAAAAGAAAGAAATAATATTAAAATTTAAAAATAAATACTAAAATTTAATATTTTTTTGCGCCACCACCGGCATCGATGACCGCTTGCAACCGTCTAGGCATTGAAGCTACTAAATTTTCGAGCTCTTCCGGCGTTATTTTCTGCCACTATTCTTGCAGCTTCTCTTTTAGAGTTGGAGCACCACTAAAAGCGTGCTTTCGGATCTTTCGCTCCAAACGTGTTCTATTACATTCAAGTCCGGGCTTTGTGGAGGTGAATACAGCTGTCGTGGAGCATAATACAGCAGCCAATCCTTTACTACCTGCGGCGTATGCTTAGGATCATTGTCCTGTTGGAAGATCCAGCCCGTTTCTAGGCATAACTTTTCCACGGATGGTTTCAAATTGTTTTCCACTATGGACTTGTATTGAAAGCGATCCATAATGCCTTCAACAAATACCAGATTTCCAACTCCTGAGACTGCAACTGCTCCCCAAACCATAACATTGCCACCGCCATGCTTCACGGTCGGCATTAGGTGCTTGGAATCCATAGCAGTGTTCGGTTTTCTCCAAACTTTGGCTTTCCCGTCGTATCCAAAGATGTTGTATTTGGACCCATCCGTAAACAGAACACGTTTCCAGAAGTCAATTCCCTTATTTATATGTTTTTTTTCAAACTCCGAAAGCGAAGTTTCCGGTTTTTCTCACTTATAAGGGGCTTTTTACGAAGAGTTCTGGAGTTAAATCCTTCATTATTGAGAGCCCTTGTTACTGTGCGCGGGTGAACATCAATTTGGGATCTCTCAGCTATGTCCTGGGCCAATTTAGTACCATGAACTTTGGGATTTCGGTCCACTTCTTTGCGAATGAATGAAACGTCTCTGCGGTTAAGCTTCATCGGACGGCCAGTGTGCGGCTTACTCTCGATGGAATTTCATTTTTTAAAGTTAGTAAATATGGTCTGCACCGTCGATTTGCTTAAACATAATAAGTTTGCAATTTCGCCAAATGATTTATTCTCATTTCTATGCTTAATAACTACAATTCGCACATCCACCGAAATTTCTCTGCGTGCAGCCATTTTTCCGGTCGTACACACTTTTTAAAATGCCAAAATGCAATAAATTCCGAGAATAATGCAAAGTACAGACATAAAAGAAACAAACAGCAATTTACCGTTATTCTTCAGCAGAGAAAAATAGTGAAAAGAGTGAAACTAATAAAGCGTATGTAGACTTTTGTCAATGGCTTTTTTCAGTTTTAAGTGAGTAACTTTAAAAATTAGTATTGGAGTATTATACTTTTTTGTTATTTGTTAGATAACAATAAGATTTAAAACAACCCTGCTTCATTACTTTTCCTTCTCATCATACAGAATTTGTTAAATTTAAGAAAAAGGGGTCGTACGTAGAGTTTTGTCCGCCACTGTATAGGCAAATGAATAAGAAATTGTAAGACGGGTCCATATTCCCGTATATTAATTTGATCACGTAAGCCGTTTTAGTACGAAACTAAACGCTGTGTAAAACTGTTATTTAAAAAATTATTCAGCAGCTGTGAATCGAGGCACAGCAAGGTCAACCAGGCGACCAAACTAATTACCTCCAACGATTTTTTTAAAGAATAAAAACAGTTCATTAAAAAAATAGTTGAAATGTCGAACACTGCGGACATGTTACAAAGGAAAGGCGATCTACGCGTAGAAGATATAACATTTGAAAAGAAACTGCGCGTAGAAGATATTAGATTTGAGGAAATAAATCTAGACTATATAGAAAAAAGAACTGAAGATTTTACGAAGCGAATCCAGGAGTTCAAAAAGGAAGCAGCAACTGATAAAATGAAAGACCTCATAGAACAGATAATTGAAAAAAGATCGGAAAGAATTCGATCTACAATTGCAGAGGAAAAATTAAATATAAATACTAGAGACGTAACTGGCATCGAACATTTCGAAAAAACGTCTCAAGTATTTATGGAGCAATATGAAACGAAATTTCTACGAATTGCAACTCTATTACAACAATTCTTATCGTAATGTTGAAATAGAAGATCTTTCTTTTTGTGTCACTTACATTTTGAAAATATTAAAGAAACAAAAAGATAATTTAGAAAATAGTGAAGATGAGCTACGCGTAGAAGATATACGCTTTCAAGTTCATTTCCTTGATGACATATCGGAAGATAGACGTTTCGAAAAGTTGATGACATTCGCAAGCTGCGCGAAGAAATTACATTTGAGATGTTACGCGTAGAAGACATTACCTTCGGCAAGCTGCGCGTGGAAGATATAACCTTCGAGAAACTTCGCGTAGATAATATATCGAAAAAGACAAGCTAAGCGTAGAGGAAATTACTTTTGAGGAACAAGGCACATTTAACGATGTGAACAATAAAATGTCTCCTTTGGAAATTGAGGAGAATGCAAAAGATGAGATGAAATATCTTTCAGAAAGAGATGTTGAAGTTGATAAGGGAAGTGGTTCAAACGATGGTCCAGAGGGTAAGAGGAAAATGCAGGCGAATCGAATAAGAAATCGATAAATGTAACTATTGGTGAAGACGAACAAAAACTTTTACATGATAAGACTCGTGATGAAAAGGAAAAATGCATCGATGCAGAAGGTGATACTACCGGCAAGAATTCAGCGCAAAAGAGTACAAAAACGGTTGCAGCTTTGGATGACACAAGAACATCCAAGGGTGGATCCAGCAGCAGTAAATGCAGCAAGTCTGACGATACAACAAAAAAGGATGAAGACAAGAAGATACGTGACACAACTTCAAAGCAAATGGGTCTGGCAGTGAACGAGGGCAAGACGAAATATCTCCTGCCATTTAATAAAGAGTCGGCGCACGAGCGACTTGGCTTTCACGTCACTGTTGATGGTCATAACCTTGAAGTCGTAGATAATTTCGTCTTTCTTGGAACCAGTATAAAGATAACCAACAATGTCAGCCTGGAAATCCAACGCTGGATAACTCTCGTCAACGGGTGCTACTTAGGACTAAGTATATAGTTGAGAAATAAAGTCTTCTCTCGACGAACAATTCCCGTCCTCCTATATGGTGCAGAGGCTTGGACGATGACAAAAACTGATGAAGGGACGTTGCAAGTTTTCAAGAGAAAATTCTGCGAAATATTTATGGTCCTTTGCGCGTTGGCCACGGCCACAAAAATCGCAATGGAACGATGAACTGTTCAGCGAATTGAAAGACAGCGGCTACGCTGGCTAGGTCAGATGTCCGAATGGACGAAAACACTCCAGCTCCCATTAAAATAATTATATAAAAATAAATCTCTTCACTTTACAAAAAAGTTCTAAAGATTATTTTTCATAAAACCATTTCTTTAACAATTATATTGTGTTCATATAACACCATGACTTAAGCAGAAGAGAAAGTATAAAATATATCTTAAAACGAATAGTTTTTTGAAAAAAACAAGAAAACCTTTGCAAGCTTTTTTAAAAATCCGTTGTTATATACATGGGAAAGGAGATATGATTTTGGAACGATGTAAATGGAAAATTTGTTTAGAGTTCATCTTTATTTTTACTGCAAAAATGAAACTTCAGAAAGCGATAAAAAAAAACAACTTTTTGTACACACAATGTTTAATAAGTTTAATATTTTGTCACGTGTCCGTTAGCTTTCTGGTTAACTATGCTATTTACCATATAAATAGTAAGCATGTATGCACATACATATATGCATGTAAATATTCCGTAGTGATTGTGAAGTCGTATCCAAATAAAGCCGGCAAAAATTAAAGAGCATGATGCTGTGGTTAAACGATACACATGCATGCAAACATTAAAATTTCAAATGTTACAAAACTGAATGACAAAAAGGTACCCGAAAATTGTAAATGAAATGAATGAATTATTTAGTTAATCATCAGCTCCTTCAGCTCTTTAAGCGTATTTTGTTTTATTTCTTCCATCGACTCGGATTTCAATTTGGGGAACAAGAAAAAATCACGCAGAGCCATACTAATGTAATACGGTGGTTCGTTGATGGTATTCATTACGTTTTTGGGCTTAAATTCGGTCATAATCGTGGCTCGATGCGATGGTGCATTATAATCGTATAAAATCCATAAATTGTTGTTTCATGATTCCGGCCGTTTTCGACGGATGTTCTCACGCAAACGTATCAATACTAGAACACCTTATTGACTGTATGCTTCCCTGAAATAAATTCATGATGCACAAAACCACGAATATCGAAGAAACAATGAGTATGGCCTTGATTTTTGAGCAGCGTGTTTTTTGGTTTCGTATTGTTTTTTCCTCTATTCCAATGATGGTTGATTTTTTGTTATCTTAAACTCATAAACCGGTACGGTTAAGGTACTCTTTTTGAAAAAAATCATCTGGAGGAGTAAGGCACGAACGCGTTTCATACCTAAAATATCCACTATAATCATTCGAACAGACTAGCGAGAGCAGTCGTGCTTTCTTGCCATCTCTCAAACACTTGGCTGACGATTTTCAACCACTACATCCTTCTGTTTTTTAATATTTTCGTTAGTGGAAGAGGTCTGTTTAAATGAGTTGAGCATCCACCCACTCTCCCCGGTAAAAGTGGCGCATCCTAAAAACGTCTCAATTCACCAAAGCTGATGACACTAAAACACAACTCACCACATCTGTAAACCCACCAAATCAACAAAAAGGATGGACAAGGGAAAAGAAGATACACTCGTTACACACGATTCGAACAACACATTCGCTTGTGCACTGTGCCGCGTTAGCAGTCTACTCCTGCTACTAATTTACTCGGCTAAGGTCAACACCGATCCTGTACGCATATACGATTTTTCCGTCAACGATCTCGGACACTGTAATTACCTTGTAAACCGAAGAAGAATCAGACATTGACGGAATGCCAATCGACACATCATTTCGTTACCCCCTGAACAATTTGTTGCCCTTAATTTGGACACAAAAGTATTAACCACTTTAACAGTTGTTTATTAAAAAATGCTGTCGTTTAATATGTAAAATCATTCAAAGTAATTTAGTGGGTTTACAATCATTTAATGTACTTAAATTTATAAAAAATTATAAATTATATTTGAACGATGAAAGTATGTAGGTAGGTGTACGGAGCGGGTAAGTTGCATACCGGACCGCTGGGGGATCGCAAAAGGGATTTACGTGGATCCGCGTATTTGTTGTTACACGTATTTCGCCGTATTGCTGATGGAGAAGCATGGATTTGACAGCAAAACTAATAATGGCGTTGTAATATTCTCATATTTATTCGTGTATGTGGAAAACAGCTTTTGGTTTAAATATATCACATGTAAATATTTGAATATGAATTTTAAAATGCACATTGATGCCTTTGTGAGAACAACTTTATTTGCGGGTTTATTTAATTTTATTGACGACTTATCGGTTTATTATGCGGGTTATTTATAAATTGGCTTTTCTGTGTTATTGGCAATTGTTGCAAGTTTTTTATGATATTAAATGGCCAGAATGGGTACTCCTTAGCCCTGAAGTTAGGACTGTGACAATAGAGGGATCTTGCGAGGGAATGACCGTGAATTGCGAACGGCTTCATTTCAAATTGTATGGTGATAATTTCTAGCTACTTTTTTGAAGTGGAATGTTAAAATTTTACAGCAGATTCACATCCACTACCCTTATGCGGATCGCTTATGTAAGAACGATAAGAACGACTTTTGGTTTTTGTAAGTCTAGGCTCGTCACACTATCGCAAAGGGAATATGGTGCTCGTTGAACCTTAATTTTGTTTCAGATTTTATTTATTTTGAAAATTTACGAAGAATGTCGATTTTTCGACTTCTTGATACAACTGTGTTATATTTTATGTTTTTCTGCATGCACTAATTTGGCATTTGGTTGCCCGCCACAGCTCTGAGATCTGTTCAGAATTTTTTTTTTTTTATTATTGGCGAAAGCCATCCTGCGGGGCCGAAAAATTGTATGTGCTTTTATTATGGGAAAGAAAGTTTCCCTACATCTCGAAATTTCCTTAAGTGTGAATTAGGATATTGATTTTGTTTATTCTGAACTTGAGTTGTCATGGTGATAATTGGTTCTGTAATTAGTCCACTTTTTGTTTCGCTGAGCAGCGTTTGAACTTTTTGTTCCTTTGAGCAACATGGTGTGTATTGGCAATTTTTAGTATTTTGGCTTGGATTTGCTTTTGTAATTAATTCCGTGGTTCTTTTTGTATATGCGCTCCTTTGAGGTGAGGTGGGATATGTGCTGTAATGAAGCGCTGTATGATGTCTTTTATGACAATATAAGCAGTTAAATTGTTGCAATTTTTATATGTGTGCGCATGTAACAAGCAATTTGGGCAAAGACTTTTTGACCTGACAAAATTATTTCGTTCGTTAATTTTAAGATTTTAAACTTTTCGCAAGATATAAACCTATGCCCTCTTTTACATATGTAGTTCGCATGACGTTTGTTTTTTCAGTTCAGATGTGAACGATTGGGTTCTGTAAAAGTTTTTGTTTAAATTGTTTTTGTTACTAACTTGGGGTCTATTTAAGCTTCCATTTTGGTCGTGTTTATTCTTAATTTTGATTATTTTTTCTTCTAACCTTTCCGAAATTTCATATTCGGTGGTGAGAAAATCTTTTTTCGTGATGAGAGCGATTGCTCCCATAGAAGTAACGACTTTTCTGGTAATGTGGCGGTGCAAATGTTTACCAGAATTGGGTCCCAGCTATCTGTGGGAATACTTAGTGTCGATAGAATTTGACAAACAATTTGAAACAGTGGATTCTAGTTAGATGAATTCTACACTTGTTCCTTTCTTAATTTTTGGCAAGTTCATTAGTGTCGGTACTTATTTATCGACCAAAACTCTTTTGTTTTCGTATCTAGCTTTTAGAGCTTCCCAAGACAAATTGAAATTATGGTTATTAAGAGACAACTGTTTTACTATGACGCCTGCTTGACCTTTTGTCTTGTATCGGAGGTGATACAATTTTTGTGCTTTTGATAGTTGTGGATGGTTGATGTAAACGGCTGTAAACATGTCCCGAAAGGACGGCCATTCTTCATAACCTCTATAAAATGTTTTTGTGTCACATGCGGGCACCTCGAGTTGGATGCCTGAACTTGCCTTCTGACTGTCTTCTTGTGGCAGCTCTACTCTCGGATGTGCAATTGCTTTTATAAGCTTTAAGTGACCGGAGATCATAGCTTTTGTTTCTTCATATTGGTGTAAGCAGTTTTGAAAAATATCGTAAGCCGATGATTTAAAATTTTGTGGTAGATCTGAATTGTCAGAATCTACTATTGCGTCATGAGTCGCTTGGAGGCGTGTCCAAAAATTTCTAAGATTTTGGCTTTTTTTTTCTAATAACGATTCCGAGTTATCTTGAATCGCTGAAGAGGCAAATCTAGTGCAGTATCTTGTTAAACTGTCACTTTCTGAAATAAATCTAGCAACCTGTTTTAAGCGTGTAGCTCCAGGTGTACTTTGATTTTTGTTAATAACCTTTTTGTGTTTTTTTTTTTTTTTTTTTGTTTTTTCTTTAAATATCTGTATAGATAATTAAATTGTTTTTTTTCCCCATTGCGACTGATTTGAGTAAGCAATATTGCGTAAAACCGAAAACTCTTTTAGATAAATAGAGTTTTGAATTTTGATTTAGGTTGGTAAAACGAGTATGTTCTATCGTATTATTATTATTTCCGTTTCTATTTATTTGCAAATAATAATATTTATTTATATATTTTATACTTTATTTTTAAGTTTGAAAATATCTTTGATTTTATTTATTTTTTATCAAATCAGCACTTTTAATTTATTAAAACTTTTTCCATCCTTATGTTAGTATTTAGGTACACCATAATACTTGGACTTGTTTGTACGTATTTTTGTGCAATTGAGAGCTCGCTGAAGAGATCAATGTGCTTTGCGCTAATGTTTATGTACAAAAAATATGCTGTAATGATTTTTGTAATTTTGTTTGGTTTGTTTTTGTTTTTAAGCAATTGAGAGCTCGTTAGAGAGATCAACTCGCTTTTTGTATGCAATCCTGCTTGTTTTTGTTTGCCAAAGAACAAGGGGTATTGCCGGATAGTTGCCAATATGGTTTTTGAATTTTTGTTTGTAAAAGGTCATAAAAAAAACTGACACATACGAACGCCAAACCCTTTGAGGGTTTTACTATACTGACCTAGTACCATCACACTGACTTGGATTTTCACACCCCCCAGACAATAATCCCAAAAATGTTCCACAGTGTAATGCACCATCTCATACTGATGATATTCGTGATCCTTTCGCCACATTTTCAACTAATATCGTGCCGCAACCACCGCATTCGCCTGATTAACCGTCTTGTAACTTCACGCTATTCAGCAAATTCACATGACCACACAGTTTTTACTCAATTGAGGATATAAAAGCTGAATCGAAAAAGGCTCTGATGGGCACCATGACGGAGGATTTTTCTAAGTGCTATGAGGACTGGAAAATTTATTGGCATAAGTGCATTTCAGTGGGAGGGAATTACTTTGAAGGAGATAAAATGGACAAAATTTACCTTTCAATTTTATCACAGAGCACACATATTTGTAGTTTTCTGTGATTTTCTTAAGTCCTTTATCTTTAGGATTACGTGACTGTGTCCTCCCTGGCAACAACCCATAGGTACTACATAATTAATGTGGCACTGATTGTAGGTGTAGTTGATCCGCAGTGTATGTATCTGCACACACACTCATATTATATGTATATCTGTTGAAGTGTTGCTTTCAACTTATGTAGCAGATACGTTGGCCAGGAGCCATAACCACTTATGCTATGTTCGGACCGACATTGAAAACATTTTGAAAACACATTTGTATGTTGTGGAACGTAAGTCGTTCAGACCGACAATTTGTGTTTTCGCTGAGTTTTCACTGACAACTATCAATACGGGGATTCTCTTACTCTTTCAAGATGACACAAAATGCAAAAATCCTATACCGAAATATGCAAGGCCAAGACAGCACCCATTGCGAATCTAGTGATATATGACGGCACAAAAAGAAACATGGGTTTTGGTCTGATATATTTTACAGCCATTGCAAGTATATTTTTGGGTGTGTTTGTTGTGCCGTTGCACCAAGAAGAAAATTCTGCAATTGGTGCACCGTACAAGGGTTTTGCAAGAACAAGAGAATCCCCTTAACAGTGAGCAGCTGTATTTGTATATGGAATGTAAACAAATATAATGTGACAATTTAGGGCCGGCAAAATATGTCTTCCAAAAAAATCGATTAAACTAGAGCAGGCACCTATTATTATGAGTGGAATGTAAGTTTTCAAGTAGTTTTCAGCGAAAACTGTGTTTTCGTTTGACAGATTTTACATGGACGAAAACACAAGTTTTCGTGGGAAATTCACTTTTTCCCACGAAAACATGTTTTCGCTGTCGGTCCGAACATAGCATTAGGTCAGCAATCAAGTTTCTGAGTGGCTGGGCAGTTAGTGAATTATTATGGTGTTAGAAATTAAATGAAAATATTTCGGCTTGCTTGAATTGAAACTATTTTAATGCTAAATAATAATATAACTATTTACTGTTACATTATGATTGAAACCATGTAAGTCTAAAAAACTTGCTTAATTAGTAAGAAAACGGGATTACTAATGATGACACTTTTGTACTGAAGAATTCATTGATATCTTTTAGTTGATTAAAGAATTGAATATTAAAAAAGATGTTTAGAAAATTTGAAACCAAAAGTTCTTTGAATAATATAAGTGTCTTAATTGCGTATTTGAATAATTTCTTTTCCATAAACAAGTAAGGAAAAGCTCGAGTATACCGAACTTATTACACTCTTGCAATTGGCAAGGAAAAATAAAACACTGCCGCTTTAGGTACATAAAGCTTGTAAGTTGTATCGGGTCTAGGAAGAGTTTTCACCCAATGTTATTTATCCTCAACATTCAGTACCAAGCATAGTACACTGTTCTAATTATCATATTTAATTTCAAGAAACATAATATTTAATATTGTTGGTAACTTTTGACTGAAAATATATCTTTACTCTTTAAAATGCAAATGGTATTCTTTTATTTAGGCGATGTTCAAATATAAGGAGCAAAGGAGTTTGAGAGCAAAAAAAAACCAAGACAAAACTATGCGCGAGAAGTGTGAGAATGTTGGTTTTTAAGTGAAGTAATGAAAGTAGCGGAAATATTGCATATATGCCCCTCTAACCGCACTCAAATCTCATTTCAAGTTTTCATAACGCTTTACGCCAAAAAATGCACTGATCAATAGGCATCGGTAAGGGGTAGCCACAGTAGTCCACATCCTTAAAGGGGAATATTTATTATCATTCTGTCCCTTCTTTGGCATTTAATTTTAAAAGATCATCTCTTTCTCAGATGGTCCATTTGTTGGGTCCAATTTTCAATGACTCGGTCGAGTATTTCGACTGGTAACTGGTGAATGACTCGCCTGATGTTTTGCTCCAAGGCCTGAATCGAAGAGGAATTGTTCGCATAAACTTTAGACTTTACATATCTCCACAGGAACTAACGATGTAATATCACATGATATGAATGGGCAATCCACCGGCCTAAAATGTGTACTTATCTGCTGACCGAAGTGTTTTCTCTTAATAAATCCTTCGATTGATGCGATGGGTGGGAAGTAGCGCTGTCTTGTTGAAACCAAATTTCTCCGAGATCACTTTTCTTGGAACTTTTCAGGAGCCCATAGAGGGAAGCGATATCACTTGGAAATGTCGAGCAGCTTCAGCTCTTGCACAAGCTGTACGCTTTCAATTTAAGATCTCGACATAAAATGTTCCAAGACGTTCCATACGCCAGTCCGAGTTGCCACGAAAGTCGACGAATCGACTATCCACGACCTTCGTGCTTCCAGCATCGGAAGCTATACTTTCTTCACTGCGAGCTGGTCGAAAATTAGCTAATCATTATTGGTGGTTCTCAATATGGGTGAAAAAAGTTCCTCTACTTGGATCAGCCGTTAAAAATAATATTAACACAGCTTTTCGGTGTATTCAAGAAATAATGCATTAATAAATGAAATATTTCTCCCGGTTGAACCAATTTTATTGTTGTGAAGAAGACAAGGAAAATCTTAAGTTTTCATTTAAAATAAATAACCCTTAATCTATTTATTAAAAAAATGTATTTTATTTTTAGAAATTTTCAAAATACTTATTCTTTTAATTATATTTATCCCCTATATATTTAGTTGATGAAGATTTGTATCTCCGTACTAATCTGCATATTTTTTTGTCTCTTCTATATTTTTTTACAGACATTCCGCATGCAGCGACAGTAACCACGAAATCACAGATGGTGGCTCTAATTACCGTGTCAGTGATGGTTATGAAATACAACAACAAAGGTGTGAAAGCCTTGCACTTCTTCTTCCTTACATCAGGGCACATATTCGTAGATAAAGTGCAGAATTGAATTCGGTATCTGCTTACTTAAACAGTTACAAAGTTAAAGCATTTATGCTTCACTTAACATCCATCCTTTTATTCTGCCTTCCCTAATATTCCCCAAGAAATCTCCCCAGCAGTTTAATGCATCCGCTTATCTTATTTATTATACCACAGCAATGCTGCCTTTGCAATTCAATATTGTTGTTGTTTTTGTGGGGGTCACTTTATATTTAACAGCGTCACAGTACATTTGTGTCGCATAAACCTTTTTGTTGCAAACATCTGTTTAATCTCTTAATAGATTGACAATAACAACTTAACTGGGTGCTTACGTCGACAAAATATTATAGTTCAACGTTTCAGTACAAAAATTGAACGCACAAAATCGAACATCTATATATGTAATAAATATAGTTTAAAAAAACTAAAACCGCTTTTAAAGCATATCAAACTAAACAGAGACAAATAGTTCTTTGTATAAAGTAACAATAATAATGAAGAAAAAATTCCTGCATTATTGGGAGAAAAGCGTGGCATGCCCGATATATGAAAAACATGTCACAAAGCACCCCACGCTTTTCTCACAATACTCGTAATGCAGGAATTTTTCTTCATTATTATTGTTAGTTTATACAAAGAATTATTTTTCACTTTTTAGTTAGATATGCTTTAAAAGCGTGTTTTTTAAACTATATTTATTTTTGATTTTTTAGTTTGATGTGAGAAACCTCAAATTTGTTAAAATATGAACTATGACATGTAGTATTTGTTAAGTAAATCGATAATTAGGCAGCATTTAATATATACTCGTAACCTTTCGTGAGTAATTTTTACATTATTTGCGACCAAGTTCTATTGATGACTTTACGAATTACTACTTCATAATCGAATCATTTCTTCTAAAGATTCACTGCTACATGGGGTTTTACCTGTCAATTTTGAACAGTCTAGTTCTTCAATTCGAATAAAGTCCTAAGATCTACAACGACTAAGTGCTACATAAGCTTGTCCAGCAGCAAACAGTCGAGAGCCAAGATAAATGACTGCATGTTCTACTGTACAACCTTGCATCTAATGAACGGTCGACGCCCAACTCAGCATGCTATTTAAATGTCACCAAAACTAGTTTGGAGGATGGAGTCATGTGTAGAAGTACACGAAAGTGAGGAAAGTTCTCTGATCGCCATTCACTTGGGAGTGGCCAGAAACGATTCTTTTACATATGACTCAAGCAGCTTACGACTTCCGGTATTTGACCAAGTATCCTCTGGGTAGCTTAAGAACATCCGTTTGAAGGCGAGCTAAAGTGAGAAGGCGAAATATCCCCCACTTAGGGTTGTGTGCTGGGTTTGGGACTGGCCACGTAAAAAACGCCCCCAATGAAAACCAACAATCAGCCTCGGAAGAGAAACCCCCCTTTTTTGACGCCCATGGCAAACGAATTAAGGACTCTGATTTGAAGGCATGCACCTGGAATGTCCGGTCCCTTAATTGGGAAGGTGCGGCTGCCCAGCTGGTTGATGTTCTCGTAAAAATAAAGGCTGACATCATCGCCGTCCAAGAAATGCGATCGACGGGAAAGGACAGAGACAAGTAGGTCCTTGTGACATTTACTACAGTGGCCATGTAAAGGAGCGCAAGTTTGGTGTTGGATTCGTGGTGGGAGAGAGACTCCGTCGCCGAGTATTATCATTTACTCCGGAGAATGAACGTCTAGCCACAATCCGCGTCAAAGCGAGGTTCTTCAACATATCACTGATTTGCCCCCACGCCCCGACGGAAGAGAAGGACGATGTAACCAAAGAAGCCTTTTATGAGTGCTTGTAGCGCACTTATGAGAGATGCCCACGGCCACGATGTCAAAATCGTGCTTGGCGATTTCAACGCCAGGGTGGGCAAAGAAGGTATCTTTGGCAGTACGGTCGGTAAATTCAGTCTCCACGAGGAAACATCCCCAAATGGGTTGAGGCTGATCGACTTCGCCAGGGCCCGAAATATGATTATCTGTAGTACTAGATTCCAGCATAAGAAGATACATCAAGCTACCTGGCTGTCTCCGGATCGAAAAACCACCAACCAGGTAGATCATGTTGTGATAGATGGAAGACACGTCTCCAGTGTTTTAGATGTGCGTGCGCTCCGAGGTCCTAACATCGACTCGGATCACTATATTGTTGCAGCAAAAATTCACACTCGCCTCTGTGCAACAAAAAACGCACGCCAACAAACACAAGAAAGGTTCGACGTCGAGAAGCTGCAATCGCAACAGACAGCCGAACGATTTTCTACTCGGCCTGCACTCCTGCTCTCTGAAAGCACTCATCAGCAACTCGGTATAAGGGAACTGTGGGACGGCACTTTTAAACTCCTAACGTACAGCTGCAACCGAAACCATTGGTTTTCGGAAAGTGCAAAAGAACAGCTGGTACGACGAGGAGTGCCGTATCGCAGCGGAGAGAAAACAGGCTGCCTACCTCGCAACGTTACGATCGACCACAACACGTGCGGGATGGGATAGATACCGAGAGTTGAAGAGGGAAGCGAGACGCATTTGTAGACAGAAAAAGAAAGAGGCCGAAATGCGTGAGTACGAAGAGACAGTGGCCGACAGTGGTAATGCTCGAAAATTCTACGAAAAAATGTGGCGGCTTACAGAAGGTTTAAAGACCGGAGCATACTCTTGTAGAACCCCCAAAGGTGATCTAGTTACCGATACCCAGATCATACTTAAATTATGGAGGGAACACTTCTCTAGCCTACTGAATGGCAGTGAACTCACAACACAAGGAGAAAACGAACCCGATACCCTAATCGATGACGATGAAGCAGACGTTCAATTGCCAGACCATGAAGAAGTTCGAATAGCAACTGCCCGCCTGAAAAACAACAAAGCGGCAGGGCCGATGGATTGCCGGCCGAGCTATTCAAACACGGAGGCGAAGAGCTGATATGGTGCATGCATTAGCTTCTTTGCAAAATATGGTCGGACGAAAGTATGCCCAACGATTGGAATTTAAGTGTGCTATGCCCAATCCATAAAAAAGGAGACCCCACAATCTGCGCCAACTGCCGTGGGATTAGCCTCCTCAACATCGCATATAAGGTTCTGTCGAGCGTATTGTGTGAAAGATTAAAGCCCACCGTCAACAAACTTATTGGACCTTTATTCAGTGGTGGGGTATTCACCATGCGCCAAATCTTGGAAAAGAACCGTGAAAGGAGAATCGACACACACCACCTCTTCGTCGATTTCAAAGCTGCTTTCGACAGCACGAAAAGGAGCTGCCTCTATGCCGCGATGTCTGAAATTGGTATCCCCGCAAAACTAATACGGCTGTGTAAACTGACGCTGAGCAACACTCAAAGCTCCGTCAGGATCGGGAAGGACCTCTCCGAGCCGTTCGATACTAAACGAGGTTTCAGACAAGGCGACTCCCTATCGTGTGACTTTTTCAATATGCTGCTGGAGAAAATTATTCGAGCTGCAGAACTTAATCGAGCAGGTACAATCTTTTATAAGAGTGTACAGCTGCTGGCGTATGCCGATGTTATTAATGTCATCGGCCTCAACACCCGCGCCATTAGTTCTGCTTTCTCCAGACTGGACAAGGAAGCAAAAGGAAATGGGTTGGCAGTGAACGAGGGCAAGACGAAAAAATTCTCCTGTCATCAAACAAACAGTCGTCGACTCGCGACTTGGCTCCCACGTCACTGTTGACAGTCATAACTTTGAAGTTGTAGATAATTTCGTCTATCTTGGAACCAGCGTAAACACCACCAACAATGTCAGCCTGGAAATCCAACGCAGGATTACTCTTGCCAACAGGTGCTACTTCGGACTGAGTAGGCAATTGAGAAGCAAAGTCCTCTCTCGACAAACAAAAACCAAACTCTATAAGTCGCTCATAATTCCCGTCCTTCTATATGGTGCAGAGGCGTGGACGATAACAACAACCTATGAGTCGACCTTAAGAGTTTTCGAGAGAAAGGTTTTGCGAAAGATTTATGCTCCTTTGCGCATTGGCCAAGGCGAATATCGCGTTCGATGGAACGATGAGCTGTACGAGATATACGACGACATTGACATAGTGCAGCGAACTAAAAGACAGCGGCTACGCTGGCTAGGTCATGCTGTCCGGATGGATGAAAACACTCCAGCTCTGAAAGTATTCGACGCAGTACCCGCCGGGGGAAGCAGAGGAAGAGGAAAACCTCCACTCCGTTGGAAGGACCAAGTGGTGTCTACGCCGGGAAAGAAGAAGAAGAAAACTAGTTTTATATAGATGTTGCATACTTTTAAGCGCATCTTTTTGGTGAGCTGTTTAAACTTACTATCGCCTTCCTACAGTGTCGCTCAAGTATTCTAGGTTGCAGTACCACTTAAAAAGTTACAAACATACATACATACATACATACAAGTGAAGCTATTAAAAGCGTGTTAAAAATCAAAGCCACTTTCTTTGTAATTTCATCACTCATAAACATATGTACATATGTACATATGTATGTAAGTAAAAATTATTGTTTGTTTGTTAGTAACGCTGACGCTCGAGAACGGCGGAACCAATCTTCATGAAATCAGAAGTTGTTCGCTCTGGATCTGGAAAGAGTTAGCTATAAAAAAAACCATATATTTTTTATAAAAAAGTCGAAAAATTGGAAATTTCCAAAAAGTAAATTTTCATACAATTTTTTTTTTTTTGTTTTTCAATATTTTGATTTGTAAATTATTTGAATCGTTCAATTTCGGTCGCTTACTTTTTTATTCCAGAAAAATTATTGAAAATTATTCAGTGAAAACTTTATGTGTGTTTAAAACCGAAGTGATCAATTACAGATTGAAATTTGTTACGAAGCAACGAAGACATCGCACTAATGGCACCAGGATGTGATGACATATGTATGTGTGGAATTATGGATCGCTGTCAATCAGCAAGCGATCATCACGATAATAAGCAAGACTTTTCAAACAACAGCTACGATGTTTGATGGACTTTATCTTGAAGCAACGTATGTATATACAAGTATGGTGCAGTCAGATGCTGGATGTTCTCTGTTGAGTTGCAAAAAAGAGGTTTGCAGCAGAAAAAGATCCATTATTCTACGAAGCGATGAAAACCTTTAAAATATTGCATGGACCTTGCGGACACCACAATCCCACTTGCAATAAAGGCACGAAACACTATCCACGTGCTTTTCTTTCGGAAACGCAAACTGGAAATGATGGATATCCACTCTATCGTCGTAGCTCATCAGACGACAATGGCAGGACATTTACCATTCAAGTTACGAGTAGTGAATATCGAAGTCGACAACATATGGATCGTACCATATTCGCCACTATTGTCTAATTGACATTCAAAACTCATGCCAATGTTTGATATCGTAGTTTGGTGAAATCGAATTTTCCGACTATTGTGCGTTTCGCAGTTCATTTGGAGAATGGCTAAAAAGTGTTTTTCAACCCAGAGAATACAGTATAGCCAGCGGAAAAACTTCCAACAACAAAATTTTCTTGACGAGTTTTTTCTTAACTTGCGTCAATGATTCGTTTGTGAGAACATTGCTCTGTTTGGAAATGCCTTGATATTATGCATGGAATGCTTCGCCGAAGAAATAGGTACGCAGAAAGCAAGGCCAATCAATAGATTGACATCCAGGTGTGTTCTTAACTAATTCCTTAGGACGAGTTTACATCATCCACCCGAAAAACAACGATTGCTAATATTATCGGTTGCTATTGATAAATGTACGTGGTTCAATTTCATTTGAGTCAATGCGCACTGTAAATGGTAGAGTGTGTGTAACTTTTTGAGAAGCATGCAAGCAATTACAATTGCTGGAACATGATAATAAATGTAATCAAACGATGGACGATTCGATAGCTACTTCGCATGCCACTAAAGTTCTTTTCATTTCAAAAAACATAATTTCACGCAGGACAACGCATGCGTTGTCACGGATCACGTGGGAATGGCTGAACCGATTTGGTTAAATTTTTTTTTTTTTTTTTTTTTAGTTTTCTAATACTCTAAACAAGGTTCTTATGGAAAAAAATATTAAGAAAATCTCTCAGAAAAATTGAAAAATATACATTTCATTTTGGTAAGGGATGAGAACGGCGAAAGCAATCTTCATGAAATTTTCAGAAGTTGTTCGCTGTGGATCTGGAAAGGTTCAGAAAAAAAAGCTTGCATAAGAAAAAGTCGAAAAATTGGGGAAAATTTTCCCAAAAAATTTACTTTTTTCGTACAATTCATTTTGGAATTATGGATCGGGGTCAATCAACCAAACGATCATCTCGTTGTCACAGCACGAATTTTCAACAACAATTACGATGTTCTTCTTTGGATGGTGGATAGTGGTTCCACCAGATCAAATTGATGAAATCGTTTCTGCGGAAATTCCTGATGCAGAGAAAGATCCAGTATTAAACGAAGTTATGAAAACCAATATGGTTCATGGACCTTGCGGACACCACAATCCCACTTCGGTTTGTATGTCTAACAATAAATGCACGAAACTCTATCCACTTGCTCTTCTTTCGGAATCGCAAACTGGAAATGACGGGTATCCACTCTATCGTCGTAGCTCATCAGACGACCAAACAACTTAGAGTAGTGAATATAGAAATGACAACATATGGATCGTACTATATTCTCCACTGTTGTCTAATTCACATTGAAAACTCATATCAATGTTTAGTATTGAAATTTGGTGTAATCTATAAAATACGTTTGTAAGTACGTCACCAAAGGAACCAATATGGCGGTTATTGGTCTTGAACGATACGGCCCATACCGGAACTGCAATAAAGCACTTTGTAGGGTATTTACTTTTGCAATTCATGAACGTTTTTCGACTGTTATGCGTCTCGTAGTTCATTTGGAAAATGGCTAAAGAGTGTTTTTCAACCCAGAGAATACAGTACAGCCAGCGGAAACACTTCCAACAACATTGACATTTTCCTCAATAATAACACAATTGCTAAGCATTTGGAATAGAAGAAAAGAACTGCAACCAAATACGGAGTGAAATAGATTATAAATGCTTCAGTAATTAGTCGTTGAGTATGTATTATACCACGTGCATCCTAAAAGACTGATGTCACAACCTTTCCAGCCGCCTTTCCACGCCTGAGAACTGGTTCATCATGTGCAATCCACTATAATGACTGTTGATTGGACTCCAGTGGGAAATGATGGAGCTATATTTCTATCACCGACGCAAAAATTCGGCTTCATTGCGATTAGAGAGTACTTAAACACTTCTCAGAATTAGTTGTTTTTGTTGAATTATGAACTTGCGAGCACCTCTTTGCAACTCAACGGTGGATTTCCCTGAGCCCAAATTCAACAGTATTTTCCCCAAAAAAGCAATGCTTTAGTGACACACGAAAAGCGTTATGATCCATTTTTTTTAAACTAACACAAGTTGCTTCACAAAAATGCTATATCTCATTAACTAATAGTTATAATCCAACTAATAGAAATCATATAGATGGTAGCAGTAGTATTATCTACATATGTATCAGCCACAGTGAAGCGTGGACAGGTCCTCTAGTTACAGATATTTCATATTCACCATCCTTGAATAATGTTTACATTGGGGTCAGATGGAGTTCATAAAATTCAAAGGATCATGGTACGGAGAGAGATCAATATTTAGACGGGGGGCAAGAAAAATACTTTTAAATGTTTCAATGCAATGTAATTTAATTAAAAGGATTAATTTTGACACTTATCATTTAACAATAAAAATGTATAATAAGTATGTAAAGGCATTCGCTACATGCCAAGATACGATAGAATAAATGAAGCGTATCCAGATGGAATTTAGACGATAGGCAGGATCGCAGTCGAATTAATTGTTGAACGCCGCATGCAGGATTGATCCGATGTGTGTAATGTGTATAAACGGGAGTTAATTGCAGCCCGCGGGTTGGCTGTCGAAAAAACAAAAATTGGTATGCGAAGTGTCTGTGACGAATGTTGACGTGCGAATTGTGTAGATCGAATTGTCCGCTTTCCCTTTTGCCCATCCTTTTTCTTGAGTGGGTTGAATAATGTAGAAATGTGGTGAGCTGTGTTTAGTGGTGTCAATAGTTGTGGTGAATTGCGCTGTTGTATTAGGATGCGCCAGTTTTACCGGGTAGAGGGGGTGGATACTTAACTCATTTAAAGAATCATAATCGATTTTAGTGTTATACATATATAAGAGAAAGATTACCGTATATTAGTATTTTGGATGTTTAGCAGAAAACATTTTATGAATGGTTGCCTGAAATATTTGAATAATTTTGAAACTGGTCTGTTTGAGTACCACTTTGCTATTGTTGTCCCAACGGAATCCTTTATTTTTTGAGCTTTTTTCCGACGAACACTCGATTAATTCTGAAGTGCATTGTGAACAGCTAATTAAGTTGAGTGATGCTGTTACTCAGAAGAGGCCAGAACTGATCCCTATAAAAGGTGTAGTGTTCCACCAGTATAATGCGAAACCTCTAAGAAGTTTGATGACCCGTCAAAAGCTTTTGCAGCCTGACTGGGATTTGCTACAATACACACAGTACTATCCCTACTTGGCACCTTCGGGCTATTACCTATTCAGGTCTCTGAACATTTTTTTATATGGAAGAACCTTTTCCTAAAATCACTTAGGACAGTTTTGTCTTTTCTCCGCTTCCCTATCAATTCTGAAGAAAGCAGAACTAATGGCGCGGATGCTTAGGCCAATGATATCTATATCATCGGCGTACGGCGACAGCTTTACACTTTTATAAAAGGAGGTACCTTCTCTATTAGTTCTGGGAAGGGGTCGTACAAAAGGGGTCGCCTTGTTTGAAACCTCGTTTGGTATCGAATTGCTCGGAGAGGTTCCCGATTCTGCCGGAGCTTTTGGTATTGCTCAATGTTAGATTACATAGCGGCAAAAAAGCAGTTTCTTTTCGTGATGTCAAAAGCGGCTTTGAAATCGACAAAGAGGTGCTGTGTTTCGCATTCGCATGGTGAATATCTGCTCAGTTGTTGATTTTCTAGCCCTAAAGCCACAGAAGATCAGGCTGGAGAAGTGTTCACTCCATAATTTTGGGATGCTGTGGACATCAGTCAATAGATCACCTTTGTGATATGTTTTACACAATAAAAAAATTGTGTTTATATTACACTAAAAAATCACATAGTGAACAACGCAAAGTTACTGAATAGAAGACTTTAGTTACTACCAACAAACACAAGGTCAGAATATCTGAGGCGACGATTGTTAGGAGACGCAATTGGAAAAACCACGTGAAAATTAAGCGAAGCCAGGATTTCGGTTTCTAAGGTCAATAGTCTCAAAAAAGAGTTCTTCGATCTATAGTGGGCGCATCTTTTTATGTGAGAAGCGATGTTTTCCATGTAAACCTACACCTAAATAAAAATATCTGAAGAATTTGACGTCAACAGCCTAGACTGAACAGATTTTACACACAATACCATATCTTTTCGATTGAATTGATCTCGAAATTTGAAAATGACTCTTTTAGACATTTTAAACCATTTGCATTAAAACTTGCCGATTTTATGTATTCCCCAAACTATTGTAAGAAAAAACGCACAATCAACGTAAATATATTTTGGATTTATTTTACACATATTTTCCATCGATATCTTTAGTTTCAATGTTTGTGCACACGATTTGCATTCAACAGCAGGGCCGCACTTTCCACTATCGTAATATGACAAACGATAAAGCCTGATGAGGTGTCAGTACTTATTCTCAGGTGTCGGCTGACTGCTATCTTATTTCATACCACACCCAACGCTATTTATCCGCCAACAGAGAATGCCAGTTAAAACTGTGCCAGCCAATATCGATTATACCTCAAAAAATAGATCACCTTCGTAAGTGTAAATTATAATTGAATTGAAGCAGCTATAAGCTGGAGTACACCACCTCGATCCGATTGCGATAGGCTAAGTGAATGGGTGTGCAGTATATTTAAGGCAATTTCCTATTTGCAATTGCCTTTCTGCCACATATTAGATGCTGAGGAAGTATTGACTGTTAGCTGGTTAAGCAGTAAAATTTCTGCAGGATCCTACTGTCAACGCAAGCTGGCGATAAGCACGCGAGTTGCCAATATTCTAATGTTCAAGGAATTTTTCCATTGAATTGTGAAAAAGGAAAACTCTGATAGGAAGAAACATGCATTTTGTATCTTCTATTATTTTTCTGCATCTCTTCTCTTTGTTTTATCCTCACATTTTACCATCGCATGCATGCTTTTATCAAACATGTATATGTATGTGCTAAGCTTTAATGGAATATGTAAGAAAACATAGCTGCCTTTACATATATTAGACGAACCCCTCTTGAGCTCCTAAGCCATTTTATCATATCTCCTACTTTGCTCGTATCAAATCCTTTCTTGGAAATTTGTTAAGTGCTTCTGTTTCTTTGATTTAATATAGCAAAGCATTTTAAGGCAGTTTGCATGCATTAAGTGACACTTTGAAGAAAAGTGCATGAATTCGGCTTGTGAGGAAATACCTTTGCTGCAGATCATTAAAGATATGAATTTCTTTTTTAAGTTTTATAATCTATCTTTTTTATAGTGATTTCGATCCCACATTCAAGGAGAGCATTATATGTAACTGCCAATGCGATATTGGCTCATGAGTATTATATGCAAACAAGCCAACGATAATCAGAATTGGACCCGTTTTTAGTCGATCGAATGGATAAAACAAAATTCGCTAAAGGAGCTGGTGGATATTAGTTTGAAGGCGACAAAATAAATATTGATGAATAATTAAATATTTTGTGTTTTATTTACAATATCCGGATACGTTTTTGTAAATTAACATAAATTTCTGTATACGAAGTAATATAAAGAGACCTCCTAGACAAATTTGTCGTTTTACCTAAAGCATACCTGTAAAATAATGCAGAAAAAGAAATTGCGAGTGGAACGAAATAATATTTGAAATCTTCTTTTCAGATATTAGAAAAACTACCCGTTGAAGACGGATTACTCTTTACTTTAATAATGTGAGCTCACAAACATCGATTTTCACAATTGTACTTTTGAGCGGAGTGCACCACTCTTCGATAATTAAAGAGAACTTTCAACATAACCTTGATTTTTGATTTGCTTTGACGTGGTTCTTACGACCTCGGCTTATCTTTGCCGCGATATTCGTCCGATTATTCGTCTGTTTCCAGGTCGTAAGCATGCAGCCGAAGACTTATCTTCGGTAATAATACGTATCATGACATCCCTGTGTTCGAAAAGCATTGTTTTACATAATTTTCGAATTACTGAAGTTTCTGATCGAATAATTTGGTTCTTTGTTAAATAATTTCACTCGTTGAAATCGCCGAATGAAGCTTATGTATTTTAGAAAGACAAGCGTATACTAAAATTTAGTTTATAAATATTTAGTGTATTGAACTCTTTTTTGTCTACCTTTGAAAAACAAACTATTTCCTCCTTACCTTGTAAACCCGGGTATAAACTGAGTAAATTTTATTGGCGGCTTGAGATGCATTTTTGCCTTTATCGTAGTAGTACTGTAAAATATGCCGTATTTTCTCTTTATTTTGCTCCATGTTTGCGACGCTATAACTCATGAACGACTTAAAAGAAACTACAATCAATCAAACACGTGTTAGCGCATGAAATGAGCTTTAGAAAAAGGTATACATGACCCGATGCGACGAATAAATCTAGAACTACGCGCTTTCAGCTCCAACTAGCGAAAATACCGCAAGTCTTTTGTGACAACCTAATATATTATATGTACTGTTTTTATATAGAAGTGTAGTTATTTTTTGTACTGAATCATTACCAGAAAAAAGAATTACATAATAAAATTTTTGAACATACATCAGTTTCTGTTGAAGGTCTTAAAAGGTAAGTAAGA
>CM050323.1:85222737-85279737 GCA_027475135.1 Bactrocera correcta | reverse complement strand
ACCACATATTTTCAAGTCCAATCATCTAATTTTGGCCAAAAATATTCTGTTACCATTGAACGGTAGGATTTAAATTCCCAGTAACGTGTCGGTCTTGATCATCATGGAAAAAAGTTCGGCCCAATGGCGCCGCCGGGATAAACCACACCGATCCGTAAGTTTTTTAGGATGCAATTCATACTCGTGGAGTACGTACGAAGAAAGGAATTTCATTGATATCCTGAACCATTTCTGTTTTATATAAAACTTTTGAAGCGTTCTTATTAAAAAATACCTTATGGGGCCCACGGAACATTTTTAGTAAGTTGTATATTAATATTACGCGGAATTGGGGAAAAAAATAAAATCACATTTTGATTTTCGTTATATATTTATATATGTATGTTAGATATATGTATACTACTGTGTCCCAAAAAAATAAGGTGACATTGTATTTATTTGGAAAATTCTTATTTATTCTTCCAAATCAATTTCATCCCCTTCAAAGTAATCCCCTCTCGATGCAATGCACTTATGCCAAATTTTAACAAAAAAAAAAAAAAAAAAAAAAAAAAAAAAAAAAAAAAAAAAAAAAAAAAAAAAAAAAAAAAAAAAAAAAAAAAAAAAAAAAAAAAAAAAAAAAAAAAAAAAAAAAAAAAAAAAAAAAAAAAAAAAAAAAAAAATTCCATTGAAACATTTTTTTAGCATCCCCAATTGGCTTTCGCCCTTTTCCCGCTGCGTTAAAAATTTTCCGTAAAAAAATTTTAAAATTTTTGCTAAAAACGAATCGAAAAAAACGAAAAGTTTTTTACAGTCCCGAACTAATGTATTTTTGCAAAAATTTTGATAAAAATAACAAAGATAACGGGTGATTTTTTTTGAGGTTAGGATTTTCATGCATTAGTATTTGACAGATTACGTGGGATTTCAGACATGGTGTCAAAGAGAAAGATGCTCGTAGCTTTGACATTTCATCATGAATAGACTTACTAACGAGCAACGCTTGCAAATCATTGAATTTTATTACCAAAATCAGTGTTCGGTTCGAAATGTGTTTTATCGACAAATTTTGTTCAGCGATGAGGCTCATTTCTGGTTGAATGGCTACGTAAATAAGCAAAATTGCCGCATTTGGGGTGAAGAGCAACCAGAAGCCGTTCAAGAACTGCCCATGCATCCCGAAAAATGCACTGTTTGGTGTGGTTTGTACGCTGGTGGAATCATTGGACCGTATTTTTTCAAAGATGCTGTTGGACGCAACGTTACGGTGAATGGCGATCGCTATCGTTCGATGCTAACAAACTTTTTGTTGCCAAAAATGGAAGAACTGAACTTGGTTGACATGTGGTTTCAACAAGATGGCGCTACATGCCACACAGCTCGCGATTCTATTGCCATTTTGAGGGAAAACTTCGGACAACAATTCATCTCAAGAAATGGACCCGTAAGTTGGCCACCAAGATCATGCGATTTAACGCCTTTAGACTATTTTTTGTGGGGCTACGTCAAGTCTAAAGTCTACAGAAATAAGCCAGCAACTATTCCAGCTTTGGAAGACAACATTTCCGAAGAAATTCGGGCTATTCCGGCCGAAATGCTCGAAAAAGTTGCCCAAAATTGGACTTTCCGAATGGACCACCTAAGACGCAGCCGCGGTCAACATTTAAATGAAATTATCTTCAAAAAGTAAATGTCATGAACCAATCTAACGTTTCAAATAAAGAACCGATGAGATTTTGCAAATTTTATGCGTTTTTTTTTTTAAAAAAGTTATCAAGCTCTTAAAAAATCACCCTTTACGTTGCGTTATACGTGCCTAGTGAAAAAAAATAATTCTTCCACAATATCCCCTTCAGACGATGCGACGCAACGGTTTCCAACTTCAAATTTTGTCACTTTGATGGTTCACCTTGTGAGTGAATATCATAAAAACTCCAGCGTTGAGCATTCCGATGACCTCTAGATTGACGATGTTGCGGACTTATGGTTGAGTTTTTTTCACGAATCGGGGTGATTGATCTTGTTAAAAAGTTGCAATAGAGGGTTGGGCCCAAGTTCAAATCCTTGTTGACTTTTAACCTGGTTCATAAGCACCACACATCTTCAACTGACCTTGTTTTCACTTCAATCTCTTTCAGTATCCTCGATGATTTGTTTCGGGCGTCTGACCAAGCATCCCTTAAAGATGCATTGAAACTCGTTTAAACAAGACCTTTTATTCAATTCTATCAGAAGGTTGGAAACAAAATTTGTTAAAATATCGACGTTTTTTCAACACCAAATCTTTGATTGTTGAGCGTGAGCTTCGTCGGTTGAGGTTGATGGTCGCCTTGGACGCTCTTCGTCTTCAACACGTTCATGGCCGGCTTGGAACTCACTTACCAGTTGTAAACATTTTTTTTAGACATAGCCTCATCACTAAGGCTTTCTGCACCATCTTCAACGTATCTGCAGTGAAAATTGATTCCGTAAACAAAATTTAATGCAAATTCTTTGCTCAACAAATTTCGACATCGCAAAAAACGAAAACTCACTTTTAGCAGCTCACAAAACGACACTAATGACTATTTTGACATGAAATTTGATATAAATATGACTGACAGTACTACCAACCTAAAAAAAAATAATTCTCCAAATCCTTCGCGCGCGCAGTTTAAATTCAAATGTCACCTTGGCACAGTAGTATACATAACTGCTTGGATTCCGATCCTCTAATTACATGTTACACCTTATGGTATTTTCTGGCTTTGATTTTTACTAGTTGCAATAAGTTGCCTAGCTCTTGTTATTCTTCTGTTTAGCTTTCACTTTGTATTCACTTATCTCTTTCAGAGTCTACTGTATTGTTTTCTCTGGCTTTAAAGATGATTAGTGTATAAAAAACTGTTATTATTTATAGAAATTGACGAAAATTTGTTAAAATATCGTTATTTACAGAAACAGATAATATCGAAGATTCCCAGTAACGAAAACAACTTTTTATATTCATCCAAATATAATTTTTTTTAAATTGGTTTCCCACATTCAAAAAGAAACGAAAAGGACTATCTTTCTGTTTTGTGATAGAAATAACCATAATATATATACATACATATATATAATTTAGCTTTAGGATATTGTGGAGTTGAAATAAAAATCTGACAATCAATGGATTTGCATAAATATATTAATATTATATTTTATTTAATAAATTTAATTAATTTAGCCAGAATCAACTATGTATATTCTCCTATATATTATAATGAAATAGCAAATATTAAATATTAGATTATGTAACGCCACAAAAGTTCCATATTTACCGTGTTTGATTTAACGAAAATTTTTTATAACTAAGCATAATAAATTACAGCGAAAACATAATGTCTGAATCTGTACTAATATTATAAAGCTGAAGAGTTTGTTTGCGTGTTTGTTTGTTTGAACACGCTTATCTCCGAAACTACTGGAATAATTCTTTTTGTGTTGGATAGTCCATTTATCGAGGAAGGCTATAGGCTATAAAGCATGCTGCAACCAATAAGAGCGAAGAAACAGTGGTAAATGTGTTAAAAACGGGGTAAATTATTTATCTTTGAGGGCTTCCGTTTCTTTCGCTGCAAAAGCAGTTCAAGATACACAAAAGTTATGTATGAAAGACACAAAAGTTATGTATGAAAGAATTATTTATCTTTTAATGATCTAAAAAAAAAGTCCGTGAGTACCGTTGTTGTGATAACTAATTTGGTCGAAATTATTTGTTAGGTTTGTATTAACATAATAATATTAGTCTTTATCCAAATAAATGTGTTTTTGGGAAAAAATTTTTTAATTTTTCAACGAACAACTCAAAAGATAATATTAGGTTGTCAAAAAAGTCTGGCGGTATTTTTATTGAATCAATTCGTGTGGCACCCATACATCGAGCTTCCTAGGGACTCCAAGCTTCTTCAAATGGTTTATAACGGTTTGATGACTACTATGCCGGCCTCTTTCGACCAATTCAGCGATTTGATCGCAATTTTCGACGAATTTTGGCGCATCTTCGACCACCTCTACACCAAAACGAAAACGTTGAAACAATCGTTGTGCGGTGGAAATGGAAACTGTATCGGGTCCATAAACTGCACAAATTTTATTGGCAGCTTGAGATGCATGTTTGTCTTTATCGTAGTAGTACTGTAAAATATGCCGTATTTTCTCTTTATTTTGCTCCATGTTTGCGACGCTATAACTCACGAACGACTAAATTGAAATGGCAATCAATCAAACACGTGTTAGCGCGTGAAATGAGCTTTCCAAAAAGGTATAGCATGACCCAATGCGACGAATAAAACTAGAACTAAGCGCTTTCAGCGTCAATTAGCGAAAATACCGCAAGACTTTTTTGACATTGTTGGGGGTGTTTATACTAGTGCCTAGTTGGACGAAATTATCTACAACTTAAAAGTTATGACTGTCCACAGTAACGTGAGAGCCAAGTCCTCCCGACGACTGTTTGTTTGATGGCAGGAGATATTTCGACTTGTTCTCGTTCACTGCCAGACCCATTGCTTTACTTCCTTATCCAGTCTGGAGAAAGCAGAACTAACGGCGCGGATGTTAAGGCCGATGATATCAATATCATCGGCATACGCCAGCAGTTGTACACTCTTATAGAAGATGGAACCTTCTATGTTTAGTTCTGCAGCTTGAACTATTTTCTCCAGCAGCAGGTAGAAAAAGTCGCACGATAAAGAGTCGCCTAGTCTGAAACCTCGTTTGGTATCGAACGGCTCGGAGAGGTCCTTCCCGATTCTGATGGAGCTTTTGGTGCTGCTCAACGACAGCTTACACAGCCGTAGTAGTTTTGCGGGGATACCAAATTCAGACATCGCGGCGTGAAGGCAGATCCTTCGTGCTGTCAAAAGCAGCTTCGAAAACGACGAAGTGGTGGTGTGTGTCGATTCTCCTTTCACGGGCCTTTTCCAAGATTTGGTGCATGGTGAATATCTGGTCGGTTGTTGATTTGCCAGGTTTATAGCCACACTCATATGGTCAAATCAGTTTAATGACGGTTGGCTTTAATCTTTCACACAATACGCTCGATAGAACCTTATAAGCGATGTTAAAGAGGCTAATCCCACGGTAGTTGGCGCAGATTGTGGGGTCTCCTATTTATGGATTGGGCATATCACACTTAAATTCCGATCGTTGGGCATGCTTTCGTCCGCCCATATTTTACAAAGAAGCTGATGCATGCTCCTTATCAATTTTTCGCCGCCGTGTTTGAATAGCTCGGCCGGTAATCCATCGGCTTTCACCGCTTTGTTGTTCTTCAGGCGGGTAATTGCTATACGAACTTCTTCCTGGTCGGGCAATGGAACGTCTGCTCCATCATCTTCGATTGGGGAATCGGGTTCGCCTTCTCCTGGCGTTGTACATTCACTGCCATTCAGCAGGCAGGAGAGAGAGTAGTGCTCCCTTCATAATTTAAGTATGCTCTGGGCATCGGTGGCTAGATCACATTTGGGGGTTCTACAAGAGTATGCTCCGATTTTGAAACCTTCAGTTAGCCGCCGTATCTTTTCATAGAATTTTCGAGCATTACCCTTGTCGGCCAGCTTATCAAGCTCTTTATACTCACGCATTTCGGCCTCTTTCCTTTTCTTTCTGCACATGCGTCTCGCTTCTCTCTTCAACTTTTGGTATCTATCCCATCCCGCGCGTGTTGTGGTCGATCGTAACGTTGCGAGGTAGGCAACTTGTTTTCTCTCCGCAGCGACACAGCATCCTCGTCGTACCAGCTGCTCTTTTGCATTTTCCGAAAACCAATGGTTTCGGTTGCAGCTGTACGTAAGGAGTTTGAAATGCCGTCCAACAGTTCCCTTGTACCGAAGTTGACGAGTGCGCTCAGAGAGCAAGAGTGCAAGCCGAGTAGAAAATCGTTCGGCTGTCTTTTATGATTGCAGCTTCTCCTCGCCGAACCTTCCTTGTGTTTGTTGACATACGTTTTTTGCTGCACAGAGGCGGGTGCGAATCTTGTCTGCAACAATATAGTGGTCCGAGTCAATGTTAGGACCTCGGAGCGTACGCACCGTAGAACAGTGAAAACGTGTCTTCCATCTATCAAAACATGATTGATCTGGTTGATGACTTGTCGATCCGGAGACAGCCACGTAGCTTGATGTATTTTCTTCTGCTCGAATCTTGTACTACAGATAGCCATAATTCGGGCCCCGGTGAAGACAATCAGCCTCAACCAATTTGGGGATGTTTGCTCGTGGAGGCTGAATTTACCGACCATCGTACCACAGATACCTTCTTTGCCCACCCTGGCGTTAAGGTCGCTAAGCACAATTCTGACATCGTGGCGGGGGCAGCGCTCAGAGGTGTGCTCCAAGCGTCACAGAAGGCATCTTTGGTCACATCGTCCTTTTTTCCGTCGGGGTGTGGGCGCAAATCAGCGATATGTTGAAGAACCTCGCTTTGATGCGGATTGTGGCTAGACGTTCATTCATAGGAGTGAATGGTAGTAATCGGCGACGGAGTCTCTCTCCCACCACGAATCCCACACCAAACTTGCGCTCCTTTATATGGCCACTGTGGTAAATGCCACAAGGACCTACTCTTCGCTGTCCTTGTCCAGTCCATCGCATTTTTTGGACGGCGGTGATCTCAGCCTTTATTTTCACGAGGACATTAACCAGCTGGGCAGCGGCACCTTCCCAATTAAGGGACCGGACATTCCAGGTGCATGCACTCAAATCATAGTCCTTAACTCGTTTGCCATGGTCGTCATCAAAAGGGGGTCTCTCATCCGAGGCTGTTGTTTATTTTTCATTGGGCGTGTTTTTTACTTGGCGGGTCCCAAACCCATCGCACAACCTTATGCGGGGGATGTTTCGCCTTCTCACTTTAGCTCGCCTTCAAACGGATGTTCTTAGGCTACCCAGAGGATACTTGGTCAAAGACCGGAAGTCGTGAGCTGCTTAGTCATATGTAAAAGAATCGTTTCTGGCCACTCCAAGTGAATGGCGATCAGAGAACTTTCCTCACTTGCGTGATATAGGACTCCACCCTCCAATCCTTACTCATTCAAAAAACCAGGAGTCATAATTTGTAAATGGTAAACATAAAATTTTTATTAGCGAAGAAAATATAAATACGGATTACATATCCGACATATTCAATCGATTCTTAAGAAATGACAAAGTAGGAATATATTCGGAACTACTGGGCCATGAATACAATAAACTTCAGCAAAAATTAATTGACTTGTTTAACAGAACAATAAAATTTTATAAATGTACGCACCATGCAAAAGACATGCAGAATGAAGATGAAGCTTATGGATACATAGTGAAATATCATAAAAACGAAACTGGACATGGAGGAATTAACGGAAATTATGAAGGACTGAAAACCTTAATTAACTACAAGGATCTAAACAAGTTAATACAAAAATATATAAATAACTGCGAAATATGCAATAAAGCGAAATACGACCGAAAACCTATTAAGGAAAAATGCAAGCTAACCGAAACACCGATGGATATTAACCAAATAATACATATGGATGTTTACACGAACAAAAAACAAAGTTTTATCACTTTTATTGATAAATTTTCAAAATATGCCATGGCACTAGCCTAAGAAGATAGAAACAGCCTCACAATCGCAGAAAAAAATAGACTTTAGCTCTCTCTCTGAGGTAAGCCAACAAAAATTATAACAGACAACGAATTTAACTCAGTAAACATAAAACAACTCTTAAGACAGGAATCCATTGACGTTCATTTTACAAAACCAAATAATCACACAGGAAACGCTGATGAAGAAAGGCTGCACAGTACTATTTTCGAAAAATTTAGAACACTGGAAGCCATGAAATCACCACTATCAACTCAAGAAAGAGTTTTTAAAAGTATAGAATGGTATAGCAACTCAGTCCACTCCACGATAAAAGCAAACCCTATAGATGAATTGAAGGTTGAACAGATAAAGCCAAAATATACAAAACTCTAGAGGATAATAAAAAACGTACAATTGAAAAATTGAACGAACAGCGCGAAAGTTTTCAAAATACGGAACAGGAAGGGTATGTGAACAACTATAAGGCTCTTACGCTTAAATACGAACTAAGATATCGCAAACTAAATTTACAAAACATACACTCTTCCAATATTAAAAGAAAAAGAAATTTTCAGGTGAAATGGATCCTAACCTCTTTGATGATACTACTGGAATTGACACCACTCCAACCTCATCTCATAATAGAAAAAATTGAAACTTATTTTGGATACATGGAAGAATGGGTCGAAGACGTCTAACTTGCAGAAACCTAAGACACTATACTACATATTAGGTTGTCAAAAAAGTCTCGCGGTATTTTCGCTAGTTGGCGCTGAAAGCCCATAGTTATAGTTTTATTCGTCGCATCGGGTCATGCTGTACCTTTTGGGAAAGCTCATTTCACGCGCTAACACGTGTTTGATTGATTGTCTTTTCCCTTTTAAGTCGTTCGTGAGTTATAGCGTCGCAAACATGGAGCAAAATAAAGAGAAAATACGGCATATTTTTCAGTACTACTACGATAAAGGCAAAAATGCATCTCAAACCGCCAATGAAATTTGTGCAGTTTATGGACCCGATACAGTTTCCATTTCCACCGCACAACGATGGTTTCAACGTTCTCGTTCTGGTGTAGAGGTGGTCGAAGATGCGCCACGCTCCGGAAGGCCTGTCTGTCGAAAATTGCAATAAAATCGCTGAATATTTTATTTTATCAAATTTCATATAATCTTATATTAAAAAATAAGTTGGGTTTCTGTCAGTTCGCTATAGCTGACTTAACCGTTGCATAAAATGAAAAATGACCTGAACCACGTTCGCGGGAATCTAATGAGAATGGTTGTACAAAAATGCAATCAGAACATTTTAATTTTGAACCGATTGAATCTATGTATATCTTCTATATAAATAAAAATGAATCGCCAAACTGTATGTATGCTCATAACTTTCATACGACTGGACCAAATGTGATAATTCTTTTTTAATGCGTTCGTTGTGGATCGAGGAAGGTTTAGAAATAAAAATACCTTATACTTTTTATTGGGAAAAGTCGGAAAATTTGAGAATTCCAAAAAGTAACTTATTTTCTATAATTTTTTTCAATTTTTGTTTGTTTTGTTTTTTAATATTTTGATTTGTAAATTATTTAAATCGTTCAATTTCGGTTGCTTGCTTTTTTAATCCGGCTATTCAAAAGAAAAATTATTGAAAATTATTCAGTGAAAACTTTATGCGTGTTTCACATAAAAAGATCAATTACAAATTGAAATTTTCAAT
Organism: Bactrocera correcta; assembly: GCA_027475135.1. Taxonomy (NCBI): domain Eukaryota; kingdom Metazoa; phylum Arthropoda; class Insecta; order Diptera; family Tephritidae; genus Bactrocera; species Bactrocera correcta. The sequence goes on along the minus strand of CM050323.1, from coordinate 85,270,452 downwards.
TTATGGCAGCCTAAGGCAAGGCAATGCAGGAAGTACTTTCCCCGGATGCGATGACATATAGTACGTGCTGAATTATGGACCGCGATAGCCACTCAACGATCGTCACGATGTCACGATGTCACAACACGACTTTTCAATCAACAGTTACGATGTTTGATGGACTTTATCTTAAATCAACGTGCTGTTAGATGCTGGATGTACTCTTGGGGCAAAAAAGAGGTTTGCCGCTTCTTCTTTTTGGATGGTGGATGGTGGTTACATTAGAATAAATTGATGCAATATTTTTTGCGTAAATTCCTGATCCAGAGATAAATCCAGAATTATAAGAAGTGGTAAAAACCAATATGGTTCATGAACATTGCGAACACCACAATACTTCTTCGCTTTGTATGTCTGACAATAAATGCACGAAACACTATCCACGTGCATTTCTTTAGGAAACGCAAACTGGAAATGATGGATATCCACTGTATCGGCGTCGCTCAGCAGACGACAAATGGCAGAAAATTTAGAATTCAATTTAGAGGCGTGAATATCGAAGTTGACAACACATGGATCGTACTATATTCGCCACTGTTGTCTAATTCACATTCAAAACTCATGTCAATGTTGAGTATTGCAGATTGGTGAAATCACAGAAATACGTTTGCAAATACATCACCAAAGAAAGCAACATGGCGATTATTGGCCTTGAACAAGATGAGATCAGCAAATATCAAAAGGGTCGATACGTGAACTGCATAAAGCGCTTTATAGGATATTTACTTTTGTATTTCATAAAAGTTTTCCGGCTGTGGTGTGTCTCGCGGTTCAACTTCATTTAAGTCATTGCGTATTGTGAATGGTAGAGTGTGTGCAACTTTTTACAGCAAGTACAATTACTGGAACATGATAATCACTGGAAGCAAACGATGGACAATGCGATAGCTACTTCGCATGCCATTGAAGTTCGCATACTTTTCGCGAAAATCATTTCGACATATCAGCCTTCTAATTCGCGTCAATTAAGGGATACGAAAAAAATGATTTTGCCGATGACATTTTACATTGTATTCTCTAAGGATTGGATATAGACAAATTTCGGTTCCAGTGGTTTGATATCAATTTTACCTGCCTTTTGTCAATTCACTTCAACGAGAGATGAACTCATCACGTTTATCCGAACATTGACAAATTGTCATATTCAAAGTCAAATTCAGAAGAATTTGCGCTCATAAAAAACGAAGCCGTGAATTATCCAGTGGAATTTCTAAATTCCTTAAATAGGCTTGGTTGTGACGCAGTTACCGAATGCAAGGGGACAGTAATTTCATTTAAAACATATTCCGTTTCCAGAGAAAATTGCATTTGAGATGGCAATCAACAGGACAAAAGGATAGATAGATTGATGTGTGGCATAAATCTAGAAAAGCCATGTTTTTCACACGACCAGACACATATATGTGCCGTGTTCACGAGTTGGAAACCCATCTTCTCTGTTAATTTACGCACCAGAACAGAAAATAAAAAATTTTGTTTACCAAGCTGCGCTACATTAAAAAAAATACATGTTTTTCAACATAATATAAATTAAACTTTCTTTTCATTTCAAAACACGCAGGGCAACGGCTGCGGGGTCAGCTAGTCTATATAAATAAAAATGAATCGTCAAAATGTATGTACGCTCATAACTTTCATACGACTGAACCAAATTTGATAATTCTTTTTTTAAAATGTTCGTTGAGGTTCAGAGATGGTTTCTGCGGAAAAAAATTTCGAATAATTGCCGGAAAACCCCTAAAAACAGCCCTTTTCTTTTTCTCATACAAACGAATGAATGTTTGTTCGTTAGTAACGCCAAGAGAACGGCTGAACCAATATTGATGAAATTTTAAGAGGTTGCTCCTTGTGGATCAAGGAAGGTTTAGAAATAAAAATATCTTATACTTTCCACGAAAAGTCAGCAAATTGGATAATTCCCAAAAGTAACTCTTTTCCATAAACATTTTTTTTTAATTTTTGTTTGTTTTGTTTCACAATATTTTGATTTGTAAATTATTTGAAAAGTTCAATTTCGGTCGCTTGCTTTTTTATTCCGGCTATTCAAAAGAAAAATTATTGAAATTGATTCAGTGAAAACTTTAAGTGTGTTTCACACAAAGAGGTCAATTGCACATTGAAATTTATTACGAAGCCACCAAGAGGTCGCCCTAATATCGGTCGGTGTTTTTTTGCCATCAAAGTATGGCAGCTCAAGGCAAGGCAAGGCAAGAAGTTCTCCCAAGATGCGGCAACATACGTGCGGAATTGTCGATCGTCACGATGTCGCAGCACGACTTTTCAAACTACAGTTACGATGTTTGATTGACTTTTTCTTGAAGCAATGTATATGTGGTGCTGTTGGATGCTAGATGTACTCTGTTGAATGGCAAAATAGAGGTTTTCCGCACGCACACATTCTTCTTTGGATGATGGTTACACAAGATCAAATTTACGAAATCATTTCTCCAGAAATTCCTGATGTAGAGAAAGATCCAGTATGATATAAAGTGGTGGAAACCAATATGGTGCATGGACCTTGCGGACACTACAATCCCTTTTCGGTTTGTATGTCTGACAATAAGTGCACGAAACACTATCCATGTGCTTTAATTTCGGAAACACAAACTGGAAATGATGGATATCAAATCTAGCGGCGTCGGTCACCAGACGACAATGCCAGAACATTCAGCATACAACGTAGAAAAGTGAATATCAAAGTTGACAACACATGGATCGTACTATATTCGCCACTGTTGTCTAATTCACATTCAAAAGTCATGTCCATGTTGCATATTGTAATTTGTTGTAATCGATAAAATACGTTTGAAAGTACGTCACCAAAGGAAGCAACATGGCGGTTATTGGTCTTAAACCATACGGTCGATACGTGAATTTCAATAAAGCGCTTTGTAGGATTTTTTCTTTTGCAATTCATGAACGTTTTCGGACTGTTTTACGTCCCACAGTTAATTTAGAGAATGGTCAAAGAGTGTATTTCAACCCAGAGAATACAGTATAGCCAGCGGAAACATCGCCAGCAACAAAATTTACCTTGACGAGTTTTTTCTCAACTTTCGTCAGTGATCTGTTTGTGGGAACATTGCTCTATTCGGAAATACCTTGATATTATGCATGGAATGCATCGTCGAAGAAAAAGTTACGCAAAAGCGAGGCCAACCAGTAGATTGGCATCTAGGTGTATTATTAACTAATGAATTAGGACGAATTTACACAATCCACCCGAAAAACAACGATGTTTTACCTTCGGTTGCTATTGATTAATGTACGCGGTTCGACTTTACTCGTATTTGAGTCATTGCGTATTGTGAATGGTTCGATGTGTGCAAGTTTTGGAGAAGTAAGCCAGCAATTACAGTTCTTGGAACAAGTCACTGGAATGAAAATGAAGTTCGCATACCTTTCGATAAAAACATCGACATTGCCAAATACATTTTACATCATCTTCGCTAGAAATTGGAAATGGATCAATTCCGGTTGATACTTCCGGTGGTTTGATATCAAATTCAGTCACGAAACATGAACTCATCACAAATGTTCGGACATTGGCCAAATTATTGTTACTGCGATTCCTTAAGTGCATGCGCAATGTTAGCTGGCAAAAACACCGATGTTGTTGACTTAAACTGGAAGTTTCAAAGTCAAATTCCGGGAGACTTGCGCTCATACAAACCGATCTATCGTCTTGACAATGAAGATGACGCCGTGAATTATCTAGTGGTATTTCTAAATTCTTTGGAAAGGCTTTTTGGTATTCCTTCTGCTATTTCTTCCATAAAATTTAGTGTTTCTGACGTTTTTTGTTAGTCGGTTAACGCACTTTTAGTGATTTTCAACATAATCTTTGTATGGGAGGTGGGCGTGCTTATTATCCAATTTCTTCCACTTTTGAACTGTATATGGAAATGTCTGAAGGAAACGACTTTGTGCGATCCTTTGTGCCAAATTTCACTTTAATATCTGTATTTAAAGCTTAGTTATGACACTTTATAGGTTTTCGGTTTTCGCCAGTTTGTGGGCGTGGCAGTGGGCCAATTTTGACCATCTTCGAACTTAACCAAGTTTCATTATGGTATCTCAATTTTTACTCAAGTTACAGCTTGCACGGACGAACGGACAGACGGACGAACAGACGGACGGAAAGACGGACGGACGGACAGACAGGCATCCGGATTTCAATGTAAGAAAAACGCATTATATGTATATACGTCTCCACATTAACTTTAAGTTTAATCACCATTGTATCAATAATTGTATTAAAGAAATTAATGAGCAAAAATAAAAATGTTAAAATAACCAACATGATCACCCAGGAGAGTGCTCAATCAAAGGGAGGAGGAGCTACGTCACCGTCGTTGCAAGCCAGTTCGCTGCCGACGTCGCTGTCACCCAACTTCCACATTGACTGGTCTGCATAAATGCAACTAAAGCATAAATGCAACCTAAGCATATTTAGACACAGGTAACACAATAATTACCTATGGTGGTCATGTTACGAAAATTGCAATAATGCTCTACATTATGAAATGCCAACTAAACAAATTTTGTAAACGAAGGAATTAGACTAAGAAATTTCATTTTTTTATTAAATAAAAGTCAGAAATAATTTAGACACAGAAGTGTTGTTTTTTTCATTTCTCTCGCGACTTTGCGCTCAGAGGAAGAGGAAGACTTCCACTCCGTTGGAAGGACCAAGTGGAGAAGGACCTGGCCTCGCTTGGAATATCCAATTAGCGCCACGTAACAAAAGAAGAAACGACTGGCCCGCTGTTGTTAACTCGACTATAATCGCGTAAGCGGTGTCTACGCCAGTAAAGAAGAATACGGGGTTTTGTCTTATCGACACTTGAACATTATGTTTAGAAAATGTACGCTCGAAATTTTCAACAAATAATGAGCAGAGGTGAACGATTGTTATGACCATAAAATGGCAAAACCTACGAAAAGTTCCAATTGAAGATCAGTAAATTTTATAATAAAATTGAATAATTTGTAAACGTTGTTCTTGCTTATACTATATCTTTAAACGAGGAAATAAAACACATTACTGGATACAATGAATAGCTTAAAATATTCTTCATCTATAAAATCGTGAGAGATGATGAAAGGTTTGCGCCGAATACAATAAAAAAATTTCGCTTACGAAGCACTTCCAAGCAAATTATTGCCTGTTTTTTTTTTTTTTTGAGTAGCTAGACATATTGCAACCATGGTGCGGGAACAACGCAGAACAGAAAATCTGAGTGATATACGATCATTTGTTTGTCAGTTGTCTTTCAAGAAATCAGGAAAACTTCTTTTTATTCGTGTTCATGAGGTTGACGTTTATGGACATCTGAGGAGGAGGTTTATGCATTCAAAAGTAGTGTTTTGGAGATACCGCCATCAGAGTGGCCAAAGTGGTTCGACAATTGGTTCAAACGCATGAAAAAAGGAAAAGATCTCAATGGAGAATAGTTTTACAAACAATAAAGGGGTTTTTGATTATTAAAATTGGGTTTTGTTCTCTCCAAATATAAAATGCAACCTACGTATACGTTCAGTCGTAATGAGAAACTTTTACCAATAAATTGCATTATTGCAAGAGCTATGTACCAATAATTATATTAGAAGCAACTTCAAATTATGTAAATATTTTTATGGTCACTACAAGGATCTATTACCCCACTGAGAGCACATGGATAAAATGTAATACTAGCCATAGGGATTTTATACACCTCCCCCATCAACATCTGTAATTAAATAATTATGACTTTTTAGTAGTATGAAAAATAATTATACCCCGAACAGGATATACCAAGTTTTCACGACATGCAAGACCTAAAAAAACTATGATGTTTCCTATGAAGCATGTACATATATTTGCAAATGATTCGTGTGATGACCTGAGTCCATTTAGCTTCTTTGTATGTACGCTAATTAATAAATTTTTGAGATATAGATCTGTAAAGCAAGAAAATGCATATGTGATAGAAAAACCGATGAGAGACTAAAATGAGATATACTACATACATAAGTTGTCATCCATATTTTATGAAATTTTCATTTTTATATATTCTTTGTACACAACAATGATGCAATTTAGTTAATAATATCCAGTCACCGCCGGCGTCGATAATTGCCTGGTATCTCCGAAGCATGCTTTCTACAAATTTGACGGCGTATTCTAGTGGCAAGGATCTCCAGATCCGACAAATTTCGTAAGACAGCTGCTTCAAAGTCTAAGTGTGTCTTCCACGAAGCTTCTGTTTAATATATGCCCACACATTTTCAATAGAGTTTGCATAGGGCGACTGCGACGGCCAATCCAATGTAACGATGCCAGATTGAAATTTCCACTGAGTACAGAGCTTTCTGCGGTGTTTAGGATCGTTGTCCTCCTGCAGAATCCAATCTTCATGTTTTCTGATGAACCGTCGTTTGGCAGATAGCATTAAAGCCTTTTTGTAGATTTTTATCATTTTATCGACATTTAGGTTGTCAGTAAAGAGGTACAAAGTGCCGAATCCCTGCTTCGAGAAACAGCCCCAAAGATGCACTTTTATTCCATGTTTTACGGTCCGCTGAACAAGCCTATTGGTGGAAGTTGACTAGGCTCGCGTGAGGACAGAACGTTTCCATATAGAACATTCATCAGTAAAAATGACATTTTCAAAAAAAGTTTTTCAGTCAACAGAGGCTTCTTCATTGTGTTGCGCCATTTCAGTCCATGAGTATGAAGAAAGGTTCGGATAGTTTTGTAGAATATATCTAAACTTTTTGCCATTAATTTTGCTTGTCCTTGCCGCAGTGTTAAAGCAGGATTCCGCGAAAACAGATTCGCTATTTTTTTTTCATCCTTTTTGTTCACTTTTCCTATCGAACTACGTTCTGGTAAATCATCGTCATTTTTAGCCACTTTATCCACTTCTATACAAATGTCTTCGACTTTCTCATACATTTAGCAGCCACTGATTACGACATTTTTACCTTTCGGGTGTATGCAAATGGAACACAGCCTCGTAGCGCAACGCGTACTTAGCGATCACGGCGTTTAACGTGTTTCTCTTTCAAGAGATCAACGACAACTGAACCTTTGTTGACAATGCATCAAGGACGAAGCTTCCCACTATCGGCTCGGGAAGGAATTAGAGCAAAATCTTTCACTAATTGTCGGTAAAGTCGACCAAGCTCTTACTTGACAGAATGTATACATTTATACAGTATTCAGTATATATAGTACACCAATACTTGTAAGTGGTTTTTAATATATTGCAACAATAAAGCATCCGGAAATTCTAATTAAATTCCCCGGGTAAATAATATTTGAAAGTATTTTCTGTGTTTGTAGGTCTGTCCTCAATTATGATGCCAAATATGAGCGCGATCTATAAACTAGTTTGCTTACAGCAGCTGCTTAATAAATATAAATATAATATATTAAATATAAATATAAATATAAATATAAATATAAAATAAAAAAAATATAAATATAAATATAAATATAAATATAAATATAAATATAAATATAAATATAAATATAAATATAAATATAAATATAAATATAAATATAAATATAAATATAAATATAAATATAAATATAAATATAAATATAAATATAAATATAAATATTTCAAAGGACTCAAGTTTAGTATTTTTTATCAAATTTCGTGTGTGGAATAGTTACAAATGGTGAAAAAGGTTACAAGAAAAAGGGTACACAGGCCAATGAGTGATGCAAAGCCTTCAAAGATGATCGAGAGATCGACAATCATCCCAACGAAAGAAAAAAAACGAGCCGAAATCAAAAAAACCACATCTAAGCCGCTCAGAAATGAAGGTGAGCTAATTGTCCTTGTAATACCAGATAGAGGCTTGTTATTAACACGAGTTGAAGTTTACTTCCTGCAGGCGTCACCACTTTTGCGAAGTTTAATTTAATCGAGAAAAAGCAGACTGCCTACCTCGCCACGTTACAATAGACTGCAACACGTGCGGGATGGGATAGATACGAGTACCGATAGCTGATGAGGGAAGCGAGACGCATTTGTAGACAAAAAAGAGAGAAGCCGAAATGCGCGAGTAAGAAGAGCTTGCCGACAGGGGTAATATTCGAATAATCTACGAAAAGATGCGGGGACTAACAGAAAGTTTCAAGACCGAAACAAACTCTTGTAGAACCCCCAGAAATTATCTAGTAACCGATGCCCAGATCATACTGAAATTATGAGGGGAACACTTCTCTAACCTGCTGAATGGCAATGAAAGCATAACGCCGGAAGAAGGCGCACCCAATTCCCCTATCCATGATGATGGAGCAGACGTTCCATTGCCCGACCACGGAGAATTCCAATATCAATTACCCGCCTGAAGAACGACAAAGCGGCGAAGGTCGATGGTTGGCAGGCCGAGCGATTCAAGCACGGCGGCGTAGAACTGATAGGGAATTTTGTCGTACGAAAGCATGCCCAACGATTGCTGCTTAAATGTACTCTGCCCAATCCAAAAAAGGAAGATCCCATATAAGATTGTATCGAGCGTATTGTGTGAAAGATAAAAGTCCACCGTCAACAAACTGATTAGACTTTATCAGTGTGGCTTTAGACCTGGGAAATTCACAACTAACCAGGAATTCATCAGGCGCCAAAATTTGGAAAAGACCAGTTAAAAGAAGATCGACACACACCACCACGAAAAATAGCTGCCTTTATGCCGCGATGTCCGAATTTGGTATCCCCACAAGACTAATACGGCTGTGTAGACTGACGTCGCTTCTTGTGATTTCTTCAATCTACTCTTAGAAAAAATAATTCAATCTGCAGAACTAAATAGGGAATGTACTATATATAAGATAGCTGATAGCTGTACATCTGCCGTACGCCAATGATGGCCTCTACAACCGGGCCGTTAGTTCTGCTTTATCTAGAATGGATAAAAAAGCGAAACAAATAGGTCTGGTGGTGAACGAGGGCAAGACAAAATACCTCCTGTAGTCGCACTTGCGACTTGGCTATCACGTCACTGTTGACAGTCATAACTTTGGAGTTATAGATAATTTCGTCTATTTAGGAATCAGCATCAACACCAACAACAAGGTCAACCTCGAAATCCAAAGCAAAGTAATTCTTGCCAGCAGGTGCTACCTTGGACTAAATAGGCAATTGAGAAGTAACGATGAGCTATTTGAGATATACGACAACATTGACGTCGTTCAACGAATTAAAAGTCATCGGCTACGAAGGCTAGGTCATGTTGTCCAAAGGGACTCTGAAAGTGTTTGACGCAGTACCCACCGGGGGAAGCAGAGGAAGAAGAAGACCTCCACTCCGTTGAAAAGACCAGGTGGAGAACATAGCACAATTGAGAAAAGACGCGCTATTGCTAACTCGGCTATAACCGAAATAACTAGAAGAAAAAAATGGGCTTGATATCTAATTCTGATACTTCAGTCGGTTTCTTGGACGAAGCTCACAGATATCTAAGTCACATTCTAAAGCAGAGATGAAGAGATGTCCAACTCCTCTCTCACTGGAAGTGAGAGAACAATTGCTAAACGTCAAAATCACCTAGACTTTGACAGTTGACTGGATTGAGGAGCTTTTGACGTTTTGTAATTGGAATGACTGAAACGGCCAGATTGAAATTATACCAAAAATATATGTGAACGGAGGAATTTGTTGCAGCCGTTCAAGATCGCTAATAAAAATTTAAAACAATGAGAATCAAAGAAAATGCGAAATTTAAATATATTTTATGAAGCATTTTGTAATTTGATGCACCTTAGAATTAATTTTCAATTACAAATGATTGAAAACAGGGTTAATTCACCTTATTAAGTACTGAAAGATCGAAAGTCAGTTGTGTTAATATACCATAAAATCATAAAAAAGGATTTAAGTAGTTTCGCCATATATTACAAGTTCAATATATAATAATGTGCAGTCGTAATAAATGTTGGGTGTTTTAATTTAAATACCCCAAAATTCGTATTTTGTTCGATATGGTCATAATAGAAAATGTTATGAAAAACGCTTATTTTGAGGCGCTCTTACACTGGAATAAGTTGGGCATCCCATTATCCCTGTTCTAAAGTAAGCTGGTCATAAGCTATATCAGTTCGTGTTAGATTAAGGGGGAAGATACTTCTACAATTTTCAAAAAAATTAAAAACGTGTTTTTAGCTCTAATCAATTAAAAAACTATTCAAAAAGATAATTCCGGAACTTTCATTGGTTTTTTCCGAATATTTTCGAAGAACTTCTGTATTCTCTCCAACAGTTCCCTGTGTGAAATTTTACTTACAGCGGTGCACCTCATCAAAGCACTATAAATTAAGATTGTCTTGACTACCGCCTTATAGTACTCTAAAATATCCTTACATGCGTAGAGGACACTACTGGTCTTTTCCTTCCCTCTTTGTTTGCTTTGCATTATACTAACAAGTATGACCTTAGTAATGACTCGTCCGAGTTGATCTTCAGGGGTTTCCATGACGGGAAACTTGCAAAGAGAACAATATTCGTTTGACCGACATTTACCTATACGTTATCCGATATTGCCGATTGGTGTATAGCGCTATTCATCACGCTTTCACGACTACATATTAGATTATCATGTTGATTTAAAGAAATTTATTGACTACATTATTAGTATTTGGTGCACCAAAAACCAAATTCCAGTTCAAAATAACTGGCCGGTAAGTTTTACAGTAATAGCTTACTTTTCTAGTCTATTCATTTGGTACTTGTAACATCTGCTGCGTAAATTATGCAGTGCCGAAATTCGCAGATTAACTGTTTAATAAAAACCATTTGGAAATCAACTAGAGTCATTGATGCCCATCCGGGTGTGAAAGCACTTGGTATGCTAAAATGAATAAAGCGTCATTAAAATCAACATAGTAATTGGCAATAACTTTTGAAAATAAATCATTATTTGTCTAGGGTGTTGTAAGTAAGGAAACAGATTTTAATAAATGCACAAGACTATTTAAAGCCGACATACGAATGCAGTTTTAGATGAACATTATTAATATAAATATGTAAAGTATAGAATTAGTCTCGTGAAAACTAATTTATATTTCAAGTGAATTTGGTTGAAAAAGCATAAATTATTTTCTTCGAATGCAATAGGGAATTAATTTATTTATTAATCGTTATGTAGTTGACATTTATGCTTTGACATTATATAATGATTATAAACAATCAAAATAATTAATACACATAGAATCAGTTTTCGTGTTAAATATTGTGTATTTAGCTCGTAATCCGATTACTGAGGACTTTTCTGTTATGGCTATATAATCAGCAAAATTGCTGATTATGTAGTGAAGGAACAAGAACTCATTAAGTATACTGCCATGATAAAATTAATGAACTATAATTCGGTGTGAATTATCGCTGACTGAATATTGGACGTATTATTCTTAAGAACGTGCTGTTTGATTCGCAAGTTAATCTGTAGAAAATGGCGATACGCTATGCTTCGATTACAATTTTTGTTGTAAGTATATATGGCTATAGATATTAATATGATTACATGTGGATTTCATACAAGATGCTACTACATTATGCCATTCTTAAGTAGAAAAAGATTGTAGCGCCATTCCTTCAGGGATTTTAAATCTTCCATGTATCTAAAGGCTTAATTATGCCCTGCTAAGTTGTTTGACCTACCTAATTATCCATTCGAAGTGAAAAAGAGCATTGACCATTTGTTTTAAAGTCTTCCATTAAGTATCTAAAGCTTTGATCCTGCTTCTGAAGTTTTACCATAATACTTTTAATAAATGTGAAATTTGCCAATTGTTTTCTATTGGACTATTACCGGCGAAAGTTGCACTGCAAACTAAGTAATGCCAAATAATTACTGGATTGTGCCACCTAAGACGCAGCCGCGGTCAACATTTAAATGAAATTATCTTCAAAAAGTAAATGTCATGAACCAATCTAACGTTTCAAATAAAGAACCGATGAGATTTTGCAAATTTTATGCGTTTTTTTTTTTTAAAAAGTTATCAAGCTCTTAAAAAATCACCCGTTATCATGCAATATTTGAGTTATCTCAATGAAAAAAGTTTACTCATAACAGTGAGTACTTGTGCCTTAAATAGATAAAATTAGACGAACTATAACAATTAACAGGATTTTCGAATATCCGGCTGACTTTATCACATAAGATTGCTGATTGTATGTGAGGTGCGTAAGGAACACAGGGAACATATTTTTAGTATATGGCATGATAATAATTAATAGATATAATCGGGTCAATACTATCCCAACTCCCACATGATTGACGTTTTATGTCTTAATGTAACGTCCCTGGCTTTGATTCTTGCAAGTTTTAATTGTAGAAAATGTTTGATTTTAACGCTAAGGCCCTTCCTTACCAAGTGTTTTTTGTAGTTTTTTTATGTATTATATGAGGCGTTAATTTAATAGCCACTCTAACAGTTGATTTGCTACCTCCTACATTATCCATTCTTGAAGTAGAAAAAGAGGAATTGTACGCATTCCTCAGGATTTTAAAGTCTTCCATTGGTATCTAAAGGCTTTGATCCTGCTTCTGAAGTTTTTACCATACATACTTTTAATATAATGGTGAAATTGACCAATTGTTTTTTCCCTATCGTGCGACTTTTTCAACCTGCTTCTGGAGAAAATAGTTTGAGCTGCAGAACTTAACAGAGAAGGTACCATCTACTATAAGAGTGTACAACTGCTGGCGTATGCCGATGATATTGATATCATCGGCCTCAACACCCGCGCCGTTAGTTCTGCTTTCTCCAGACTGGACAAGGAAGCAAAAGAAATGGGTCTGGCAGTGAACGAGGGCAAGACGAAATATCTCCTGTCATCAAACAAACAGTCGTCGCACTCGCGACTTGGCACTCACGTCACTGTTGACAGTCATAACTTTGAAGTTGTAGATAATTTCGTCTATCTTGGAACCAGCGTAAACACCACCAACAATGTCGGCCTAGAAATCCAACGCAGGATAACTCTTGCCAACAGGTGCTACTTCGGACTAAGTAGGCAATTGAGAAGCAAAGTCCTCTCTCGACAAACAAAAACCAAACTCTATAAGTCTCTCATAATTCCCGTCCTCCTATATGGTGCAGAGGCTTGGACGATGACAACAACGGATGAGTCGACGTTGCGAGTTTTCGAGAGAAAGGTTCTGCGAAAGATTTATGGTCCTTTGCGCGTTGGCCACGGCGAATATCGCATTCGATGGAACGATGAGCTGTACGAGATATACGACGACATTGACATAGTTCAGCGAATTAAAAGACAGCGGCTACGCTGGCTAGGTCATGTTGTCCGGATGGATGAAAACACTCCAGCTCTGAAAGTATTCGACGCAGTACCCGCCGCGGGAAGCAGAGGAAGAGGAAGACCTCCACTCCGTTGGAAGGACCAAGTAGAGAAGGACCTGGCCTCGCTTGGAATATTCAATTGGCGCCACGTAGCGAAGAGAAGAAACGACTGGCGCGCTGTTGTTGACTCGGCTATAATCGCGTAAGCGGTGTCTACGCCAGTAAAGAAGAAGAAGAAGAATTAAACGACGCGAATAAAGATGTCGCTCGTACTGCCATGGGTAGTAGTACATGGCGTATACGCAATATATAATTCCTGTCGCTCGGTATATAGCTACATCCACAATATCATAATTTCCACCTTCGAAGAAACTTCTTAGCTCGGGCCACTGAAGTGTCTGCTTTAATTTAGTTTTATAAATAAAAAGACTTTCTCTCCTAGACAATGTACCTTCGTTTTTATATACCTCAATGTAAATTTATATGTAGTAATGTATAGAAACTTACTTTTTCATATCAACTACGAACGGGTTTTCTTCACTCTACGACTGTCCATGCTTCTATAAAATAATAAGTAACAAAACGAAAATAATCAAAAATAAGAAGAAAAAGTCCCCTGCTTCTGACACTTTTTCTGCAAATTGAATCACGCTTAAGACATCGTAAAATGAAACTTGACACTATAACGACATAAATAGTCCAACAACAATTTCAACAATGCAAATATTTTATTTAAAGTAAGTAGGTAACAAAGCTGATGCAATACTAACCAATAACAAGGCTGATGACACCGGGTGCACAGTCAGTCACGTGTAAGTATCGGTAAGGTCGTCAGAGACCTTACACGTGCATGCATATACTATATTATGTAGAATCAAAAAAAACGTTAAGCGGAAGCCCTTCTCGTAACACCGAAGAGCTCATATTTTGAGAACCATTCTTAGGGGTGACTAACAGCCAGTTGTTCAGAGTACGAAAAAAGAAAATGTATTTATTGCACTATTATATGCAAAAAATGGTATGACTTTATTCATAATTTTAAAATTATTCATTTGTTGTTCAAAATCTATATCCTGCCCTCATTTTAACCTCCTTTGCCTCAATACACTTGTATCACCGTTTTCTCCAATCCTCGAAGTCCTTAAAGTCACTTTCCGGAATAGCTTTCAATGCGTGTAGCGGTTTAATGCCTTCAATTCACTCAAAATGAATTCCCTTGCAGTGGTCGTTTTAGTTTGCTGAATAACCAGAAGTGAAGCGCAGCTGGATTAGGCAAAAACGGCGGTTTCATCGATTTCTGCGATGCTTATGTCTGATTCTCTAATAGATGGGGGTGAGGATGAAAGTTTGAATCGCTCGAATAATCGGACCATACAGAGGCGAAATGATTAGCTATGTCTTTTTAGTCCGAAATTGGGCCATTTGGAGTATTTATACATTTAAGATTTACATACGTATAGGAACCTGAGTGCTTTTTTATTTCGGTCCATAATTTCTTGAGATTTGTTAACGGAGTGATAGCTTCGGTAAGTTTTTGTAAGCAAGCCTTCTTAGCTTCCGTCATATTTTTCCGAAACACTGCATTGGCTTTTTTGTATTTTATTAGATTATCAATAGAGCGAGTTCTTTTATAAATTAACCATAGTGATTGTTTTTCTTATCTAAGCTTAGATAGGTTTGCATGATTTTTGAAGATTGTTTTACCCGTTTGGGGGATAGAGAAGTGAGCAGAAGTTTTAAATATTTTGGTAATCGTAGCTGTTTCTCTATTTATATTATCGTTTATGGGACTTGCAGCAGACAAATTTTCGCAGAGTTGTTGAAATTTGGACCAATTTGCCTTGTCCAACAGAAATTTAGGCTTCGCCGATCTTTTTCTGGATAAAAGGGGTTGGTAAGTTTGGGGGTGAGAAGCAGAAGAACAAATGACTAGGTCTACATTCGTGAACGAATTATGGGTAGATACAGCAGTGAAAACCTCAGATATAAGGGAGGAAGCGTCCACCTCCAAGACTGCCATGAGTACTCACCAAAGAGCACTGGCGGCTAAAAGAGAGAGCAAAGAGAAGCGCAAGGAATCCCAGAATCAGCTGAGGAAAAACTGGTACCAGAGAGCAGTGTTTATACTAGGGAATATAGCCAAAGACCACGCAGTCGGTATCCCAGTTGATGAGGCTGAAACAACGCGCCTCAGAATCATCTAGAGGAAAATGAAAGCTACCTGAAAAGGAAAGCAATTACAAGCTCAAGAAGAGAGCAAACGAGAGAGCACTTCTCAGAAAAGAAATCGCTCCATCACAGAAGTACCCGAAACTCAGCCCAAAAAACCGAGGCGGAGTGAAGGGGAACACAGCAGCACAACAGCGGCAAGGTATTTCTGCGATGTAGCCAGGGATAGCTTGCAGGTGGCCATTATAAATGGAAATTCCTCCTCTCCGAGCACTATATAGGAGAGATGGGTGGAGATAGACGTCAGATTGTCTAGTATGTGCTAAGCTATGTACACGACAATCCGGCGGGACCTCACCCGGAGTTTGACTCCTCTGAGACCCTCAGGGGCTACAGGGTCACCAAGTTCGCGGACCAGGCCTCGCTCGATTTCCAGACGGTTATTGTTGCGAAAATCAGCAACGCCTTTGTAGGCTTCCAGTTGAGGCTTATATCCGCCAGAGACATTCCGAAGAGACCTCGTGCTTGCATTTGGCTACCACCACTAGAGAAGCCAGGCGAAGAACTCCTGAGGTGTATTAAGCTGCAGAACAAATCTATACCTGGTATAGATGAGTGCCAGCTGATCAAGGAGGAAAAACCAAATAAAGCAAGCAGACCAATACTGGTGGCCATTTGCGATGAGTCCATTAATGCTCTCAAGAAGACTGACTACAAAATCAATTTCGGAATTCGCAAGGCCAGGTTAAAAATCTTCCAAGGCGATAAATCGGCTGACGAAGACGACACGGAAGAAATCCAGACGCCAGCCAGTTGCTAAGGAATGTGGGCATCGAAGAAACCCGAGATGCCTAATAACATAAGATGCGTACAGATCAACCTGAAGCACTCGAAGAGTGCTGCATCGAATCTGACAAACCTCATGAACGAGGGGGGCACCGACATCAGCCTAGTACAGGAGCCCTGGGTCAAAGAACGTACCATTAAAGGGCTAAACAGCAGCAACTATAACCTATTTTACACACGGAATAAAAGTAAACCTAGGGCATGCGTTCTTGTCAATAAAATTATAAATGCATTTCTTTGGCTTAATTACAGCACAGCAGATATCATAGTGGTAAAGGTGGAACAGAAGGAAAAACCCTTATTTTTGGTCTTGGCCTACTTGGCCCATGGCGAAGACATACCACCGGCCCGTTCACCAGACTAGTAGAGGAGAATAGGAAAAAAGATGTCTTAATAGGGTGTGATGCAAGCGCAAGGCACATCGTATGGGGTAGTCACTATATTCTGAAAAGTAATCAAAGTATATGCAACAAGGGCGATAAGACAACTTTTACTTTCCCAAGTTCTGATAGGTTTCCGGGATGAGAGAAAGTGCTTGACCTCACGCTATCAACAGACACAGACAGTCTCTCTGTGGATAACTAGAGGGTATCCGATGAACCTTCCATGTCGTATTACTCCTGAATACTCTTTAGCACCCGCGAGAAATACAGTGCTCCTCTCACATACCGGAACCCTAGAAGAACAGCATAAGAAAAATTTACCAGTATAGCAACAAAATGCCTCGAAAAGGGAGGCAATAAGACTATCAGACATCCTCAGGAACTAGATTCAGAAGTAGAGAACTTGGAAAAAATCGTAACCACAACTTTCAATAAATCTACTCCGCTAACAGTTTTGAAAAGGAGAAAGTGACTTCCGTGGTGGATAAGTGAACTCAAGAATTTGAGAACACAACTAAGGAAAGCTTTAAATTTGAGTTTAAGAACCAAACTGGTAGCTATATAAAGATATAAAGAAAATATACACAAAAGCAGTCAGGAAAGCTAAAAACGACTCATGGCGATCTTTATGCCCATCGACAGAAAGTTGCAGAAAAACCGCTAGGCTGTGCAAAATGCTATTCAAAGACCATATTAATACTGCCTACATCAGGACGGAGGAAAGTGATTGGACCTCCTCGACAAAAGAGTCTCTGCAGGTACTAATTACAACGTACTTCCCCGGGAGTCAGCAAACACCTTCAACGAGGTTTTAACCAGAACCACCGTTGAACGCAGCTGATTATCAAAGCCAAATAGTAGACAAAGGCAAAATCAAATATGCCATAAATAGTTTTGTACCATTTACAGTAGCAGGTCCTGACGGGATTATGCCCACAATGCTGCAAAAACTGGTAGAACCAATGGTTCAAAGGCTTGAAAATATATACAAAGCTAGCATTCAACTATCTTACATCCCAAGAAGTCGGAAAAGAAGTAAAGTTGTGTTCCTTCCAAAACCTATAAATCTTACCTCCTTTATGCTGAAGGTACTGGAAAGGCTAATAGATCTACACGTATGAACAATAATGACGGAGAAGTTATCGAAATCCCAATATGCGTACATAAAGGGCCGATCAACCGTAACTGCCCTTCACGAGGTGATCAGTGTAATTGAAAAATCATTACACCACAAACAATACACCATGGCTGCTTTTCTAGACAAAGAGGGCGCGTTCAATAACATAGAAGTAAATGCGATAGTTAATTCTCTGGCACATGGTGGCATAGATGACACTGTCTGCAGATGGATACTATCGATGCTTGAGAATAGGAAGATTATAGCTTCAAACGGCGCTGAAACGCCTCAAGGGGGGTCCTCTCTGTTTCTATAGGTTGTAGTTGTAAGTTGTAGTGAAAGCAGTAGCGTATGCTGACGATATAGTGTTGTTGGTATCAAGCATGTTTCCTTCAACAGTCAGCGAGGTTATGGAAAGAGCACTTCGAAGGTTAAACCTATGGGCTAAAAACAATGTACTAGGAGTTAACCCAAACAAAACAGAACTGATGCTATTCACAAGCAGAACCAAACCAAAGACCTATGTTTACATATGGAGCTCTGGTATGATGGCCAGCGCTAAACAAACACTACAACATTAAAAAATTAAATGGTGTGTAAAGAGCAGCATGTGCGGGTGTTTCTGGTGCAATCAGGTCATGTCCGACTGATGCGCTCAATGTGATCCTGCATGTACTACCAATGGACATTTTTATTCACAACAGCAGCTATTGCGGCGATAAGAACAAAAGAATTGGGAGGTTGGAATCATAAGAACTACGGACATAGTGTAATCCTAAACAATCTCACCATTAATAAATCATACTACATTCTCCCAAAGCTGGACTTCAATAGACACTTCCAGGTGAGGATACCATCTAGACGAGAATGGAGAAGAGGCTCAATAGGAGGGAGGATACCATCTCAGTCTATACCGACGGGTCCAAAGTAGACTGCGGAGTAGGCACAGAGATATTCTTCGCTGATCTAGGCATATATCTCTTTATACGTCTACCGAACTCAGCTAGCATCTTCCAAGCAAAAGTACTAGGCAAAGAAAAAGCCTGCGAAGCTCTATTAGAAAACCACGGGAATATAAATAAAGCAACTACATTTACGGATAACCAGGCGGCGCTCCTGGCCTTGTCTTCACCCATGACAAATTCCTGCAAGAGAGCACTAAGCTCAATAAAAGACAAGCTCCAATTAAACTTGATCTAGGTTCCCAGTCACAGGAACCTTTTCGGTTACGAAAAAGCAGACGAGCTGGCAAAGGCAGGAGCTTTCTTCGACGAATCTGAGGTGGAGCTAATACCAAACCCGCCAGGATCGACCAACATGAGACAGGGAAAGAACCAACGACTTATTAAATAGGTCAAAAGGGCACTGGCCATTAGGGGAACACGAATTCAAAATGGGTATGCCCTACAACGACATCTGCCGTGGCTGCGGAGTATCAGGGAACAAGGAAACAATTTCACTTTCTCTGCGAATGCCCAGCTCTAGCACAGATCAGACAAAAAACACTTGGAATCCATCAAGCACCAAACATTGATTGAATTTCCACTAAAAGCATATCGCACTTAAGTACATAGTTTCTTCGAAACCTCAAAATGGTTTGAGAGAGAAGATAGAGCTGCACTCTTACCTACGTACCTACCCGGTGCAGACAGGAATTCATATCCCATGCTAAAAAACTCTCCTTTAAGTCTTAAAAATAGAATTATTAAATTGTACAACAATATTTTATATCAAGGTATCTACCCTCAAAGCTGGAAAAATGCGGTGATAGTTGCAATCCCTAAATCCCATGTAGTGTCTACAGACGTTCTTGGTTACAGGCCAATATCACTCCTCTGTTGCATGGGCAAACTATTAGAAAAAATCATTAAATTTGTATCTCGTGGTTCCCATTAAATAAAAACCTTGTCAGTCGAAACCAAGTGGCATTAAGTTATTTTATTTTGATGATTTCGCCAATACTGCTTTATCGAAAAGAAACCACATATCCACTCTCAGTTTGGATTTCGAAAAAGCGTTCAACAGAGTTGATTCGCATGTTATTCTACGACAGCTTGAGCCGTGGCAAATTGGTAAAAAAATATTTATCTTTATTAAATCTTTCCTAATCAATAGGAAATTCATGGCCAAAATCAATAACATCTTTCCGAACTCGTGCAATATGTACAACGGGTTACCACAAGGATTACCGTTGTCTGTTATACTATTTGTAATCGCATTTAACGAAATCAGTACGATAATCTCTATACATAAACTCATATTTATTACGAGTTATTATAAATGCAGATTCCAAGCGAAGCCAGGCCTTTCCAACGGAGGGGAAGTCTTCCTCTTCTCGGCGGGTATTTCGTCGAATACTATCGTCCATTCGGATGATGGAGGATGCCTTTTTATTCGATCTTCTTCATGGCCGGGCAATGGAACGTCTGCTCCATTGTCATCGATTAGGGATTCGGGTTCGCCCTCTCCTGGCATTGTACTTTCACTGCCATTCAGTAGGCTAGAGAAGTATTCCCACAATAATTTTAGTATCTCTGTGTATCGGTCACTAGATCACTTATGGGGGTTCTACAAGAGTATGCTCCGCTCTTGAATCTTTCTGTTGGTCGCCGCATTTTTTTGTACAGTTTTTGAGCATTACTCCTGTCGGCCATCATGTCAAGCTCTTCATACTCACGCATTTCGGCCTCTTTTTTTGCTGTCTGCAAATGCGTCTCGCTTCCCTCTTCAACTCTATCTATCCTATGTTGTGGTCGATTGTAACGTTGCACGGTAAGAGTCGATGTTAGGACCTCGGAGCGTACGCACGTCTAGAACACTTTAGACGTATCATTCGTCTATCACAACATGATCGATCTGGTTGGTGGTTTTTCGACCTGGATATAGGTGGTATAATGAATTTTCTTATGCTGTAATCTGGTACTATATATAACCATACTTCGGACCCCAGCGTAGTCGATCAGACTCAACCCATTTGTGGATGTTTCATCTTCGAGGGCGAATTGAATGACCGTAGTCTTTACCTAACCTGGTGTTAAGGTCGCCAAGCACCATTTTGATATCGTGGGAGAGGCAGCTCTCATAGGTGCGCTCAAAGCACTTCTGTAGGGGCGTGGATGCAAATCAGCGATATGTTGAAGAACTTCGCTTTGATGCGGATTGTAGCTAGATGTTCATCCACCGGGGTGAATGACAGTACTCTCTCTCACCACGAATCCCACACCGAATTTGCGCTCCTTTATATAGACACTGTAGCAAATGCCATAAGAATTTTCTCGTATCACTCCCTGTCCCGTTCATCGCATTTCTTGGCCGGCGGAGATGTCAGCCTTCACTCTCACGTGAATATCAACCAGCTGGGCAGCGGCACCTTTCTAAGGATGTTTTTGACTTTTTATTCGGTACATTTTTTACGTGGCGGGTCCCAAATTCAGCGCACAACCCTGTGTAAAGATTTTTCACTTTCTCACGTTAGCTCGCCTTCAAACGCTGCTTGAGTCATATGTATCGTTTCTGGCCACTCCGAAGTGAATGGCAATCGGAGAACTTTCCTCACTTGCGTGAACTTCTACACATGACTCCATCAAAGTTGTCACTGTTACTAAAATCACGAAATTCTTATAAAGTAGGCATGAGAAGTACTAGGATAATTCATATTTCACGTTATATAGCTACAACTACAATATCGTACTAAAAATGATATTTTTCTCTTCCAATCAACCTATCTTGGTTTTTTTTTTAAACCTTAGAGAGCTTACTCTTTTATAACAACAACGAACGTTTTTTCTTTGCTCTACGATGGTCTATATCCTATTAACGTGGGAAGTAAAAAACAGCAAAAAACAAGAATATGTAGAAGTAGCACCTCTGCTTCAAAGACTTCTTCTGCAAATTGAATGACGTTTAAGTCATCGTAAAAAGAAACTTGACACTTTAACGACATAAATGACTCAGCAACAATGCAAATTTAAAATTTTGTATATGAAGTAAGTAGGTAACAAGGACTGATACAACGCTGTTGACACCGGGTACAACAGGCAGTCACGAGTTAATATACTTAAGAGTGTCGATTTGCTGACATGGTGTACGTCTTTTATATACTATTGTTACGGATTGCCAATGCATTGCCCATACTCTAGCCACACTATTATAAGATTGCCAATGCATTGCCCACACTCGGGTCACACTGTTATCCAGTTAGATACTCTAGCCACGCTATAAATGGAAAATGTGGCTGGGTTCTTCTTTCTTTTCTTTTTTTTCAATCATCAAGTGTATAAGTTCATTCATCGAAATTTTTTTGGAATCAAATCAGAGACAATCGGGCACATCATTCCTCGTTCATCAAAATTGTAAATCATCTCATCATCTATTTTGTAAGACACTTTTTATAACAAACATATTTAATTGTAAACATGCAAAAGTTGTGTACAGCAAATCAGCCCTCATGTTAATAAACGTGGGGTGCAACACCCAATCCGGACCCTCAATATTAAACAGTTTGGTCCTTCGAGCCGGATCATCTCGCGTTTGTTCTCCGCGGCTTTGTGTTTTCTGGTTAATTCTTTTGTGACTTTTTTTTTTTGATTTTCGGTACAATCTATATAATACAGTTTTGCGTTTCAAATCATGTCCGATAACGAAAATTTCGAGGCACTCAACCCGGGAGTGTAAAGATTCGGACGCGCAATCGGTCAAATCGACACAAAGTCAAAAATCAACGGTGCTATCCGCACCTGCACTCAACGTGCCTGTTACGTCAGGACGACAATCACCTGTGCACTCGGATGTGGACGAGACAGGTTCCATCAAACCCACTCGCTCGTCAAAACGTGCACAATCACCCGCACGGCTACCTGACGAGCCCGTGCTTAAAGCCAGATCGCAAATCAATCGCGTTAAGGCACTCACTCTACACTTCAAGCAAATCGAAAATTTTCCCGGGGATAAGGACAGCTCTGCAATCAAGGCAATTCTACAATCAGCCGAGGAAGTACACAGGGCTTTCCTCAAAGAGCACTCGTTTCTGGAAATTACCTGGCCAGTGGCACATCTCAGTCACGAGTATTTTGCGAATGATGTTTACACACAAGAAGCAAGCATCATCTGCGATATTCGCCAACTCGCTGCAGTCCGTCTTCAGCCAATCGACACTCATGCACCTCAGTCATATCGCGAAGCAGTACAGCCTCAGCCAAAGTTACCAAAGCTGCCGCTGCCGAATTTTGATGGTGGTTATCAGCACTGGACCTCGTTCTGCACTCTCTTCCAGTCAATGGTAATCAACAACTCAACACTTACAGATCTTGAGCGGCTGCATTATTTGCGAGTTGCCGTTACTGGTCCAGCACTCGAGCTCATCTCACACATCCCGGTTACTGAAATGGCGTTTTCAACAGCCTGGACAGCACTCAAAGAGCGGTACGGGAACAAACGAGTTCTCATCGACGCTCAACTCGCACATCTGCTTCAAGATCACCCAGCCACTCAAAAGCAGAAAGAATCTGCCGAATTTCTGCAGCAACTCATCTCTGGGGTAGAATCAGCACTCAACGCACTCGCTATCATTGGCCAATCAACAGACAATTGGGATTGTCTGGTAGTTTATTCCACCATCAAGCAACTCTCAAGCCGCACTCGCGAACTGTGGGAATCCTCAGTTAGCAATCAAGCGACATACCCTACCTACACGCAACTCAAGGACTTTATCAGTCAGCGGGCTCGCACTCTCGAGAACACTGAGTCAGCTCGTCAGCAATCAACTGCCAGCACCTCAAGCAATCAGCAAAAACCAAAAAGCTCACTTCACGCTACCGCACGCAAAACTGCCACTCAGCCAGCTCAGCAAGACTCGTGTTATCAATGTGATTGCTGCTTTGGAGCGCACTTCATCACTTCATGCCAAAAGTTCCGCACTCTGTCACCTCAAGGTCGTCATGAAGTAGTTATCCAACGACGCATCTGCAAGAACTGTAGGGGCAGACACAACCTTGCATCATGCAAAAGTTCTGCGCGGTGCAAGATTTGCAATCGCAATCACCACTCAATGTTGCACGAAGCAGCTACAGAAACAAGTTTGCCAGTTGCTAAAATTAAAATCGAGCCACGCAAATTCACTGACAATCAACAATAGGATGTTTGTGCAGCCTCCAATAACTCATGTCAATCCAACCACTCAATTCAATCATCACTCAACTCCGCCACGCACTCATTAACTGCAATCACGTTACTAGCTACTGCAAAAGCACTAATCATCGCGCCGATTCAGCAAATCAACGTTAGAATTCTGATCGACTCTGGGTCAGAAATTTCACTCGTCTCTGAACATCTCATCACGCAAGCTTCAATTAAAAGACGCCACTCATCAGTTACCATCACGGGAATCGGCGGTAAGAATGTCATTACATCAAAGGGGTCAGCTGATCTCATACTCAAGTCAAGTCACTCTGACACAACTGTGCAAATCGTTGCTCAGATTTTACCAATTCTTACTGTCCGTTCACCATCATCACGCACGTCATCTGAACCATGGACTAATCCACACCATATCAAGCTTACAGATCCGAGTTTCTTTCTGCCACAACCAGTGGACATCATAATCGGCGCTGATTTTTTCGGTCGAATTATTAAACCAAACATCATCAGGTCCCCGTCAATCACTTCAATTGCTCAACTTTCAATTTTCGGTTGGCTCATCATTGGACCAGCAGCACTCACATCAACTCAGCAGCCTCGTCTCTCACTCATCACCACCTCAAACACTAGACAAGAAAGCAATCTCGACGAGTTGCTCACTCGATTCGGGATTCAAGAAGAAGTTCCAGAGCAATCGGTCAGTGAACTGACCCCAGAAGAACAGCAATGTAAAAAACACTTCAAAACGACACATCAACGAGACCAATCGGGGCGATACATCGTCCGACTGCCAGTCATCTCAGAAAAATTGAATCTTGGAAATTCGTACAACTCAGCACATCGACGGCTACAGCAAATCAGCAAGACACTCAACACCAATCAAGATTACAAGCAACTCTACACAGAATTCATGCAAGTCTACGAAGATATGGGACACATGACTGCCGTATCAAACACTCCAACTTCACTCAATACTGACAACGACATTGAATCAGCTGATTTCACCACCGAGATGATCTTAGCACATGACACTTCGGTATCAGGAGGGTTGAGGGTCTCAAACGGTGAGTCAGCTGTTAAATGTCACCAGCGTACTCAATCAGTATACTATCTGCCACATCAGGGAGTGTTACGTCCCGACAGTGTCAGCACCAAACTCAGAGTGGTCTTCGACGGCTCGTGTGTCACCTCTTCAGGAAAATTACTCAACGATTTTCTGCACATCGGAGCAAAAATTCAACTTGATATCACCGACGTACTTCTATACGTCCGACAACACCAATACATCGTCTCGACAGACATTGAGAAAATGTTCCGGCAAATCAACGTACATCCAGACGACGGGGACTTACAACGCATCCTTTGGTTCAATAATAATAAAGAGATTATGCCATATCATCTCACCACAGTCACCTACGAGATCAGCATCGTTCCTTGCCGTCCGAGTCCTTCAACAACTCCTGGAGGACGAAGGAAAAAATTATCCACTCGCAGTACCTGCACTCAAGTACGGCAGATATGTCGACGATATTTTCGGCGGAGCTGATAACACTTCTGAGCTAAAAGCAATCGCCAATCAATTAAAACAAATCTGCACGGCGGGCGGTTTCCCACTCGCCAAGTGGCAATCAAACAGCGAAGAAGTACTCAATTTCATTTCACCAGCTGGAGCATGTGATGAACCGCACCAGCTTGGAGACTGCACGAGCAAACTGCTAGGATTGTACTGGCGCGCAAGGTCGGACAATCTTAGATTCATCATGAAAAGACACTCGGACAATCAAAACAAGTCCTCCAAACGAACAATCTTATCTGAGGTGGCTCAGATTTTCGATCCACTGGGATTTTTATCACCGCTCACAATCAAGGGAAAGATGCTGCTGCAGGAATTGTGGTTGCAAAAAATCGGTTGGGATCACCAGGTCCCGTCGAAAGTATTGCAATCATGGCAATCGCTGCAACTCGAACTTCAACAAATCGACACACTCAACATTCCACGCTGGATTAACACTTCAAAGGCCACGAATTGTGAATTCCACGGGGTTTTTCGACGCATCTCAGCTCGCAATGGCAGCAGCAATCTATGTCACTGTCCACTCAGCATCCGGAGAGACACTCACGACACTCCTTTGCGCAAAGACAAAAGTAGCACCACTCAAACGACTCACTATCCCACGACTAGAACTATCAGCAGCGCTGCTACTATCGAAAATTTAAAAACTTACGTCAAAGCCACTCTACAAGTTGACGCACAATCAACCACTCTCTGGACTGACTCATTGATCACACTCACGTGGATTCGATCACATGCGTCACGCTGGAAGGATTACGTACGGAACCGAGTTGTCAACATCCAACAACTCCCCACAGATTGCAACTGGCGGTATGTTCCGGGCAAACAGAACCCAGCTGACTGTGCATCCCGAGGCATCACTCTCGCTCAGCTATCATCACACTCACTGTGGTGGGCGGGACCACCGTGGCTCTCAAAGTCACAATGCCACTGGCCTCGGCAGCCAGACACTCAGGACGACACCACTAGTCAAGAAGCTCGTCCAAGTCTCACTCTCGTCATGACAACCACTCAGCCTATTTAAACAATGGGAATTGATCCACAGGTATTCAAATTTACGTACTCTCATTCACGTCACTGCTACAATTTTAAGAGCCATTGACACACTCAAACGAATACCGGGGTCATCTCTTGCCACACCACTCACCCCAACAGACATTGAGAGAGCAACAATCTACTGGGGAAAGTCAACTCAAGCAGCGTATTTTTCACTCGACTTGCATCAACTCAAGGCTGATCGTGCACTACCTGCAAATCATCCGTTTCACCGATTGACAGCATTTATCGACGAACACGGAGTCTTACGAGTTGGTGGTCGACTGGCAAATTCCACACTCACGTACAATCAACAGCATCCAATCATTCTGCCAAGACACTCTACACTCACATCATTAGTCATCTACAACGCACATCTCCGTACTATGCACGGTGGCACTCAACTAACAATGGCAGAAGTTCGAAAATCATACAGGATTGTGGGTGGAAGAGCAGCAATCAAAACACTCATACTACGCTGTATGAAATGCGCTCGCCACAGGGGTAAACGAGCACAGCAACTCATGGGCCAGTTGCCTACGGTAAGGGTTCAACCATCAAGAGCATTTCTCCACACTGGTGTGGATTATGCTGGACCAATCACAATCAAATCATGGAGAGGCCGAGGCGCCAAACAATTTAAAGGCTGGATCTGTGTATTTGTTTGCATGAGCACATCAGCTGTGCACATTGAAGTGGCAACTGACTACACTTCTGACACATTCATTGCTGCGTACAGACGGTTCACCGCACGCAGAGGCATCTGCCACACTCTTTACTCAGACTGCGGCACAACATTTCTTGGTGCAGATGCCACACTCAAAAAATTATTCACTCAAGGATCATCAGAAAGCACATCAATCGCTTCACTCCTACTGGATGACGGCACTCGGTGGCAATTCAATCCCCCTGCAGCACCGCACATGGGCGGCAAGTGGGAAGCAGCGGTAAAGTCAATCAAATTTCATCTCACTCGAGCACTTTGGGGGCACATCATACTCACTCGATGAAATTATGACGTTACTCACACAAATCGAAGCCATCCTCAACTCAAGGCCACTAGAACCACTCAGCGATGATCCTGAAGACCTCGCAGCACTCACGCCAGGCCACTTTTTGATTGGCCAAGCACTCACCACGCTTCCAGAACCCACTCTACAACCAATCAATATCGCGCGACTATCACGATGGTAGATGATACAGCATCAGCTTCAACAATTCTGGAAGCACTGGTCAACATCATACTTACAACGTCAACTCGCTACGACGAAATGGTGGCACCCAACCAATCAGTTAGAAATTGGCTCACTCGTACTACTCGCTGACGAGAGGTTTCCACTTTGCAAGTGGCCACTTGCAAGAATCACTCAACTGCATCCTGGCGCAGATGGATTCACCAGGGTTGTTACACTTAAAACTGCAACTACCACTCTCGTCAGACCGATCACAAAGTTGGCAATCCTTCCACAGGGCAACAAAATCAAATCAGAAGCACGCTCCTGATGGCGGGCGGAATGTTACGGATTGCCAATGCATTGCCCATACTCTAGCCACACTATTATAAGATTGCTAATGCATTGCCCACACTCCGGTCACACTGTTATCCAGTTAGATACTCTAGCCACGCTATAAATGGAAAATGTGGCTGGGTTCTTCTTTTTTTTCTTTTTTTTCAATCATCAAGTGTATAAGTTCATTCATCGAAATTTTTTTGGAATCAAATCAGAGACAATCGGGCACATCATTCCTCGTTCATCAGAATTGTAAATCATCTCATCATCTATTTTGTAAGACACTTTTTATAACAAACATATTTAATTGTAAACATGCAAAAGTTGTGTATAAAGTGAGGGCTGATTTGCTGTAAAGTGATCAGTCCTCATGTTAATAAACGTGGGGTGCAACACCCAATCCGGAACCCTCAATATTAAACAACTATATAAATTCTGAAATGAATAAATATGATGAAGTTGAACAACGATGGTACATCAAAGGCACGTAAAGAAAATGTTACAGCTTACTCAAGCACTGCTGCTCAGAAATTTTTATTATATATATTATTATATAAAAAAACTATCAGTTTGTAAGATGCTCTATGTCTTTAAGTATTTTTGTGCTAAAGCTACCCGCCATTTCGGCTCACCAGTAAAACACTAGTGAGTTCACTATCTAAAGGTAACTACCAATGATTACCCACCATAATAACGCCAATTCATTCATTAATTTTAACACGGCGATGTCCTTGGCGGTAAACAGTTTACACTATTCACTAGTGATTCACCACCAATACTTCACTAATAATTTTACTACTTACCTAGTTCATACCATTCATCATTTAATAATACAGGATCCAATATTTACATGTCAATATTTACATCACTTTTTGCTTTGTTTATTCTATTTTTTTGTAGCTGAAATGCTTTGCGCAATTATTTTTCGGCCGGCTCGAAGTCATAGCTTGATGGAAGTGGTTCTGGAAAGATAGATATTAAAATAATTAATTGGTAGTGATGTATTTGGATACATAAATCAATATATAATTGAGTGCTATCACAAACATAACGTAAAACAGTTATAATACCTTAAAAAAAGTAAACAGTATTTACTTACCTCTTAGGGTGAAGTAAAAACTCTCCAGACTTCTTAATGATTTTTGTCCATAATTCCGTCAACATTATATTCTTGGACAACAGCAACCGTCAATATCTCCTTAAGATTTTTAACCACCACTGCCGGTTTTAAAAGTGATTTCATAGTCTTTACCTGAAAAAAAAAAAAATAATTATTATAAAGAAATTAATGCAATTTCACAAAAACTTTCATAACATTCGTGATTGTCGTTATTTATTTTTGCAGTTAGGCTTTCTACCTCCTCCACACTTGACAATGGAAATTTTGCGGTTAAAGACGTTTCCTCAGTAATGTGGCGATTCCATTTATTTATAAAAACTTTCATATCGACTACTGCTTCCATGCAACTTGAGTGTCGATCTAAAATAAGTAAATAAATGTAAACAAACAAATACATATATACACATACATAAAGAACAGAGGATTCAAATTTGTTTACCCGTATATGTACATGCGTGAATTTAAAAATTGTCCCTATCAAATTATTCTTACCTCTTAAAAACTTGTTATCCTATAGCGTTGTTTCTAAAAAATGTAAAAAGAATAATTATAGTTAATTATAATTATATACTTATGGGTTTATACCTTTCATATCGTCAAATATTTTTTCCATGCGTTTTTGGAACATCTGACAATTGCATTATTTTCTGTCTTTAGCTGAAAAATTGTAAAAGTTTAATCTTAAAGTATTGAAATAACTGTATTTAGTTTAGAATCAAGGTCCATACGTTTTATTAATTTCACTTTGCTGATTTGAACATTATTTCAATAATATTCTATATCACATTCATTCTAAGTAAGCTATATACATCCCTATCGATTCTGATTTTAAAGGTTCGTAAAAAAAACTACAAATATTTTTCAGCTTCCCTCCAATTATTTGACCTTCATCACTAAGCGATTGAATAACAATTGGAATATTACCTTTAATATAACAAATATTGTCTGAACTTTTTGCACTCTATACAAAATCTTTAAAAATGCGTATACCTTCTATTAATTCCCAAAAATTTGTTGAAGAATTTGAGTGGGTTTTCGTGCAACACGTTTAAGGCTTTGTAAATAATTCTCGAAAGAATAGCACGAACCTAAAAAGGATCACCCACTAGTTCTAGAATTTCTTTTATATAAAGTTAACTGTGAATAATATATGAAACATTGTTTTCACCGAATATTAAAGGAAAATTTTCTACAAAAAGAGTTAACATATGCAAAATTTGCATGTTTGCCTCACGAAGCCTTGGGCAACACAATAGTCTATATCCGCAATGCAAGAAAAGAAATTCATAATACTGGTCATCAGAAATCATAATACTAGTCATTTTTAAAAGCAATAATAACAGTGTACAGAAGAAGGAAACTCTTTTGGGATATTTCGTCACATTGATATCAATATGTCTGATATTAAAAGAATTTTAGTTTTCGGTATTTTCGAAAACTTTGTTAGTAACTAATCTTATTATAAATTTACGCATTACACCTAATTCTATTAGATGCATACAGTCTTAGGGAACTTGAGACACCATAGACACATTAACTTTTTCAAAACCGGATTTGTTATTTAAGTATAACTTAGAGTGAAGATTTACATATTTTCTAGTTTTAAAATCGTTATCAGTGATCAAAACACCTGAGTTGGTACTAGAAGTTAAAACTTTTTTGCACCTTCTGTGCATTGTCAGCAATCATGTCTAAATGTATAACCAGGAATGCCGCTAATGAATGCTCTCGCTGGAGCATAGCAAACAATAGCACGAAGATCGATTTGAATGCGTAACCTTTTTCTCATATACAGCGGTTTTGTCAAGCAGAAAATTTTATACAAAACTATGAGTTTTGCAATAAAAAAAACATTGAGTTGAAATAATCAAATTCCGAAACAATTAATTTCATATAAAACCTATGAAACGAGATAATTTTTCAACTAGTTGAAAGCGAGATGGGTACTTTTGTTTTTAATAACAAATAGAAAAGTGTACAGCCTAAGATCTTTTCGTTACAATTAAGAACTCTTACTTGGAGTGACTTTCTTAGAGGTGCCTAGGAATCTATTTTTTAAAGTGTCAAATCAAAAAAGACAGGGAAGCACTATGACCGTAGTGTAGTACGTACGTAGTATGACGGACGGAAATACCGACGGTGAACACAGTTTGTCTTGTTAATAATTTATTTTAGGGGTTTCTAAAGTGGACAGGACTTTTTGAATCTAGTGCCCCCGGGTGGCGACATCTATATGTCGACTGGTGCGTTGGAATCTCCTAACTTTATCGATTTTCAGTGAGAATAATTTGCCATGACAGTTCATGGATTGGAAGTGAAGTTATTGATTTTTAAGTGTAAATATGTTTGTGTTATTGGTGCAAAAATGAGCATCGAACAAAGAGCCAACATTATAAAACTTTTACCAAAACATTTCAATTGATGGCGATGATTGCCTATTCCGTAGCAGAGTGCACAAGTGGTCTCAACGTTTTCAAAGTGGTTTTGATTGTGACTAGTGACGAAGCGTGGTGTTTTCTATGATCGTGAAACAAAATGCCATAGTGCTGAATGGAAGACACCAGAAGAGCCGAAAGCCAAAAAATTGCGCATGGAGAAGTCAAAATTGATTTGCTTTTATGATTATAAGAGTATTGTCCAAAAAGAACTTGTTCCACCCAGTCAAAACGTTAATGCAGTATTCTACCTTGAAGTTTTGAAGCATTTGGTGCGCCGTATTTGACGTGTTCAGCCCGAATATCGCGAAAAGGAAAGTTGGTGTTTGTTGCACGTTAATGCGCCGTCTTATCGATCCACACTTGGGGACGATTATTTGACCAGAAATAACATATTAACCATTAACGACTCCCCGTATCCACCTGATATGGCACCTTGCGACTTCTTCCTTTTCGGAAAAATTCATTTGCCCACGAAAAGAAAGCGTTATGCAAACGTAGAGGTCATTCGCCGCCAGGGGGCGCTAGATTCAAGAAGTCCTGTTTACTTTGGAATACTCCTCGTAAGAGCAGGCGTTGAGTTGCACTGAATTTACAAAGACGAACCAATTATAGCAGACAAACAACACCAGCAAACGTTTGACAAGTTCTTCATGGACTGAGGCATACAACAAAGTGCTGTTATATGCTGTAAGATTGTGCAGAGCAGACAAGTTAACACTAGAGCGGGTCGATTTACAGGGAACCAAAAAACAAAAAATATTCTACGAATCATTTTGAACAAGTGTGTGTACGAGACTATGGTTGTAAAACCTGTTTCAAGCCATCGATTTTTAAGGAGGAGTTATTAGGGATTATAAAAATTTTTCCAGGTTTTGAGATATCTGAATGAAAGTTAATAAATAGGTGCCTTTTGATATTCTCTTGATCGACAAGATCGGACAACTATATCACATATCTCCCATACAACCAAATACTCAGAGTTTTTAAACCTCGCTTTAAAAATTGTTGGCTTGAAACCAGTTTTAGAATCATACTCCCTTATTTAGTTATAGCCGAGTTAACAACAACACGCTTCGTTTCGTCATTTGCCGCAAATTTTAATACTAAGTGTAACCAGAGAGATTCACCTGATCTCTCCAACGGATTAGAGGTCTCCCTCTCCCTCCTGATTCCACCGGTGGATACTGAATTGAAAGCATTAAAAACTGGAGTGTTTTCTTTCCGGGAGAGAGCTTAAGTTCTCAATCATCTACTCGGCAAAGTACCAAATTATAGTTCTTGGTAAGGAGTTCCAGGTGTAGGATTATGCCCAATTCTTACTTACCCCCAAACGTGAGTAATGCTTGTGTACGATGTGGTAGCCAACACGTGTGGAGCCTGGGGCATGGCTAAAATAGAGGAGTCTTCAGCGGAGCCACTCCGATATATTCGATTAAGGATGCGTTGAAGTCTAATTGCAGCGTCTGTTCACCAGTGGTGCGACTGCGAGTGGAAGTCGGTCTTGAAACAAACGGCTCACTATGTATATGTGTATAAAACTCTACACTACTTGCCAAGCGAGGTTGTGCACTGGGTTTGGGACCCACCATGTAGAAATCACTCCCAAAGAAAACGAAACAACAACTTCGGATACGTGATTTTTTAATAAAAAAATCGATCCGTTTTAGTTTACATATCCAACAAGCAAACGTGCACTAAGATTCCCCTTGAAATGTTCGCTTTTAGCGCGAACAACCGAACCACAAATCTTTTGACAGTTTCACTGGCACAAGCGGCTGACTACAGTGTTTGCTGCATCAAGAACTCTGAGAACTTATGTTGCTGCTAAATGCAGGCAGCAATGCGAATTGACAAAGAGCGTTCTAATTGCAGAAATGCGGAAATTATTGAATTCCGTGTGAAGTCAAACACAAATATATTGATTTGGTTGAGCGTTTTGTTATTATTGCTTTCTAAAGGTCCATAAAATTAAATTAATCAACCATATTTAGATTGCTTCGCAAGTTTTGTTTGTTTGTTGTGTAAGACTTTGTACTTAAAGGCAACGTAGTGAGCTCGTTTATGTGCTCCAGTATAACGCGGTGTGTAACAATATGGTTGCAAAACGATCTGTTTGTGCGAAAGCGTGCTTGTTTTTATACAGCGAAATAGAGTTTTATAAGAATTTTCGAAGGACTGTTAATCAATGTGATCCATCAACAGTTTTTACATATGTACAGTTCGCCTTTTTTGGAAGACTGAACCAGTAGGTTTGTTAACTATTCGTTCAATAGTTTTTCTTCGCACCCAATTGTTTTAAAAAGCAGAGCGAGGGTAAAAAATAGCACTTATTGTATTTAGTTCAATATTCAAACTCATAAAAACGAAGTGGAGTAGTGCTTTCTTCCATTTGGATGACATGATTTAGCTAGCTTAGCCGCTGTCTCTTAAATCGTTGAAAAATGTCAATGTCGTCGTATAATTCCTACAGCTCATCGGATGTTGCCATCGTCCATGTCTCTTCACCATATAGCAGGACGGGGATGATGAGTGCTATGTAGAGTGTGGTCTTTGTTCTTTGAAATAACTATACTTCTCAATTGCCTACTCAGCTTGAAGTAGCACTTGTTGACAAGAGTTATTCTGCGTTGGACTTCGAGGCTGACGCTTCCAAGACACACGTTTTTGAATTTATGACTGTTAACAGCGACGGATTACGCAAGTTGCGAATGCGAAACTGTTTATTTGATGTCAGGAGATATTTCATCATGCACACGTTCACTACCAGACCCATTGTCTTTGCTTCTTTGTGCAACCAGGAGGACTAAGGGCGCAGTTGTTATGGCCAATGATATCGATGCCATCGACGTACGCCACCAGTTGTACACTCTTGTAGAAGATTGTACCTTCTCTATTCAGCTCAGCAGATCGATTTATTTTCTCCAGCACTAGGTTGAAAGTCGGTACAGCTCTTGGAAATTGTCGAAGATTACAACCCACATTCATGATCTCGGAAAATTCACATGCTTGCGTTCATCGAAAAATTATCTTCTCAGATTAGGCACATTTGTTTCTTCGTCAACAAACACAGTTGTCACTATTGAGGTTAGTCAAATCATCGTGTGGTTTAGAAAACGCTATTGCATCTCCAAAAACTTACTGCTTCAAACAGTATTTTAGGTTTCCGGAATTTTGTGCAAAATGAATATTCTTGTTTCAACAAATTCATATTTGGTTTAAGGCAATAACGACAGCCAGTTATCCTAATAATAATATTTACCCAATTAATAGCATAGCAATGCCCCTAGCTCTTAGAAACGAATACTCTCTATGACAAAATACGTGTGTGTACTGAAGGGAATTAGAAACAATCACTTATGTACAAGTATGTAATGCGTATATGTACATATACCTAAATTCATTTGTGCTGACAGAGTGAGGACAGCTTTACAAATATATAGCTACAATTTTCATGTAGGTATGTATATGACTGGTTTAGTAGGAGCAAAAATTTAGTAATATTTGTGATATTAATTCAGATGCATAATATATTCTATATGTTTAAAGTCTACTACTGTATGTACTGTACTCTCAATGTATTTACATTACGAAGTTAAAATGATATCATGAATTAATTAATAGCGACTGCAGTGGCCTAATGAAATGTCGAATACGAACATAATCTTGGGACGTTATACAAGTATGGTCGGATTATCGTAAATCTCTTTGCAGCCAAATATGAATATGCTAAAATGTGAAAATAAGTCGTGTATGTAGTTGAAGACATAAGTGAACTTTAAATTTGTTAATAGGAAATTTTTTTTTCAGAAATATTGTCTTGGATTAGAGCTAGAATAAGTTAGTTTTCATCTGAATATTTGCGCTAACTTCAGATGACTTTTATGTATGATTATGACAACACTTCAATCATATAGCTGCCCAGAGAGGAGAAGCCACCTCCGGACCAGCTGAGGAGAGCTCTTTCAGAGGCCGAACGAAGAAGAGTCGGAGTAATAATAGGTTTGCACAAAAATGATAGAGAGATCGGACGCATTTGCAGGAGGCGAGTCACATTTTGATTTGATAGCCAATAAAGCCTTGCCATTTTCAATAGGAAAAACTTTCCCATTGACGTTACGCTGCCCCTAAAAAAATGCTTTATTAATCTCTCAATAGGCAACCATTCCTTCCCTGATCACAGATATATACGTTTCAGCTTAGATGCGACTGGGTGCTGTAGAAGGCAGGATTGGCTATACACAAGTTCAGGTTGAAAAGTGCCTAGTGGTCCTCGGGAAGCGCAGTCTGCAGTATCGTCTGTGAGTCGGCGAAATTATCTACTTGGACTTTTTGGATGAACATTACTTTACCTAGGCGCTGAATTCACACAAACCATTTAAGTGCCAAGTCCCTGATGGCATCCTACCAAAACAACTGGCCATTATCGATGCAAATTGTGTTAAATTAAGACATGTTTGTAAGATCTGCTGTCTGGTTAAAGTTACGTTTATAATGAGGCAAAAATATCGGGTCCATTACGTTATCTTCGTTTTTTTTTTTTTGAAACTTTTTATGGATTCATTGATCCCAACTTTAGGAGCAAAATACCGATTAATAAACTGTTAAGGTCGTAATCTGCCTACATTAACAACAAGTCGGTCGACACTGCTTTGCACGAGTTGTATCATTGTTGGAGGGGACTTCTATATACAAGGAATTTGCTGTAAGGACCTTTTTCGACATCGAGCGAGTCCTCAAACAATGTTTGGCCAGAGGAAGCGTTTAAAAGTGTTTGTTAAAGAATCGAAACTCAAGCACTTCTTTACAGTCATAGCGGAGTGGGATAGTGCATAAAGGTTTCTAAAAGTAAATTCTTTACCCACTGTTGGTAGGACTGTAGTCAAGATCCTTCTTAGGAACTCGGAGAACAAGGGGTCTGCTGATTGCGTACGCGGACGGTGTCTCATGGTTACAAAAAAATTTCTACACACCGTCTAACCAAAGGGTACCTCACCTTGGTATCCAACTGGGAAGTGACTTAGCTGGCAACCCTAGTAAAACTGAAATAGTTTTATTTACTAAGAGGTTTAAAATCTTAAAGTTTTATTGTTGAAAAAAGGCTTTCAAGGAAATCTAATACCGAATAGAGAGTAAAAAAGTATCGGTTTTCTGATATTGCTGTAGATGAGCTATTGGCAAAATGTGGGCATTTTGCTCAAAGTTGGTGTTTTGGCTCTACAAAATATGCAATAACGTCGTATCAGGTGCATTGACGACTACACAAAAAATATCACTTGCCTTTTTAAACATAGCTGGATATCGACGTTAGGCTTATTGCTGCGAAGTCTTTCCTAAATCTCAGGAAAGCTTGGTATATAAAGGTCTAAACAAAGACACACTAAAATTCTCGCCTTAATCAACTGCTTTCACAGAAAATATGTAATTTGAAATTAAGATATTTTATTTTCCGAATAGACTTATTAAAGTGAATATATCAATCAACTGTCCACAAATCCTTCTTACTTTCAATAATAAGTAGAAGAATAATAACAAAAGTATGTTGACCAAAGTAAGGGTACTATTTTTAATAGCCATTTTTATCAGATCACGCGTGAGTCGTGTCAATCTGTCATGATATATTTGTTCAGTATTGTTTGGCACTTCATCCAGGATAATTTACGCTTAAACAAACAATTTTTATAAATCATTCAACATTATTGCGAAAATTCTCGTTCTGTAAAGAATGTGTTTCGTAAGCTTTGCTAAATTAATTGTCAACTTAATCGGCCTACTGAGCATACTACTTGCGAGACCGCCACTCATCTTTAGACCTATTATTTATTATTAGATAATAGTCGACCGAACAAACCATGTCTAGCACGCAGTGAAGAAAATAAAGCAATTTTAGCTCAGAATGTACACGAAGACCATTGAGAGTCGATTCGGAAACGTTCGCAGCAACTAGAACTGACGTACGGCACGTCACTCATTCGTTGTGGTCGAACTTGGTGGGATAACGTTTTTTTTTGGTGAAATTATAAAACAAGTAAGGCAGAGCTAAGTTCAGGTGCTATCCAACATTTTATACTTTTGCAACTTTCAAGCATCTAAGCCAAGGAAATACTTTAGGGTGCAAAACCAATCACATAGAGGACAGTCAGCCGGATGTTCGAAAATCCTGATATTAGTTATAAATTTATCTATTTTTGGCACAAAGATACACTGTTATGAATAACACACGCTTTGTTTTCATGGGATAACTCACATATTGGCCGATATATGCGGTACAAAGCCACCCGGAAGTTCGAAAATTTTTATATTAGGTGTAAGGGGCTAAGGGAGATACAATTCTAAGGTTATTCCTTAATTTCAGTTATGTATTATTATATATAAATATTCCGTACCAAGGGGCTTGAACAGGTTTTATTGGACTTAAACAATTTTAAATCATAAAGTGGCACACACTAAAGACATTATTCGTGCAAAGCTTTATCTTTTATATTAACCCTCTAACAGGAAAAACTAAAGTCGTGGACAGAAAAAATTGGATTTTTTTTGTAGGGTAATTAGGCTCCATAAACCTCAAAAATATGATGACATGATGATTTTAATTTTTTTGTGCTCACAGGTGAGAATAACCTGAAGTCTGCTTCAGGGCAGCCTTGCCAGTTTAGGACAAAGTAAAGTAAAAGTTGTGGTTTCAATTAAAAATTCATTTTATTTCAAAAAAAAAGAAAATAAGAAAAATAAAGGAAGAATTTCAATAACTAGGGGAATTCAAATGCCAAAGTTTATTAATGTTTCTGATGGTTGTCAAAAAAACAGTTTTACGTAGTTGAGTGGCATTAATTTAGTTTACGAGTTAATTACTTTTAGCGACTAGATGTTCTGTTCTTCTGCCAACATTTCGTTTCTTTCCAACGGGTGTTGTTAGTATGACGAGACTAAGCGACAAGACCATCAGCGATTTCTTTACGTAACTCGGACAACTTTTAAAGCTTGTTATCTTGTGCTTATTTGTTGTGGTTGCAATTTCTCGCAGCTATATCTACGAAATATGCGTGGATATGGCGACGACCCATAAGTCCACCCATTACTTGTAAGTCTACTCCCCCATATGGCTTTTATATTTCTGTATAATTTGGAGGCAATTTTTTTCAATATGCTGCTTTTGTTTGCTCCTTTTCATTTTTCTTATAATGGCTGAATGCCAACGTAAGTTGATGCCAATCGAACTGTCTTGTTGTCTTTCCACAAAACCGTATTAATATCGACACCATATGCAATACCCACGCACTCAATTTAGTAGCTCTTTTTTCGTTTTTTACATCCTTATAGAACGGAACCTTCTATTTTCAGTTCGCTAGTATCTTGCCCAAGCGTTAGATACCCCTTGCACGTAAATATATCAACAAAGGTAACGATATATAGAATACCAACTTTGAATAAAAACCAAAACCCTGAACCTTTGAAACCATCAGAAAAGAGAATGACTAAGAGGCCAGTAGTTTTCAGGGTTGGTAATGGAGATCGGCGTATTTTTTTTGCTTCGAAATATATTGCTGTCAATGACCTTGCTGCGGTATAGAAAGATGCTTCCGGTATTTTAGTAAGCGTTGATGATCCCACAAGTATATCATCAATTGAACTTATGTACATATATAAGTTAACATAGTGGTTCACACCGTCAGCTAATTCCCACCGTTGGTCAATAGCTGGAAACTTTAAACCACCCAATTGCTGACACTGCATCAGCAGTATCAGTTAGTGACTCCACACGTGCGTCCGTTCAACTGCTGACGGCGCAACTGTTGGCAACGTGACCAGGTACAGGATTAGGTTTAATTTAGACTTAAGAAATAATTTGTAATTAGTTTTTAGACAGCAATTAATAAAGAAAGACCGCGGACGTGAGTCCGCTAGTTTTTAAAAATGAAATCAAAACAAATCAAATCAAAATAAAAACTTAATTGGCGCCCGAGCAGGGACCAGCTGAAGTTTGAAGTCCGGTTCGCGTTGTAATAAAAATCAAAAGTCGCCCGCGGAGAACGGCCGAAGAGAAACCACAGCAAATTAACAAAGAACACACGGACCAAACGAGCTGGTCTAGCAACCCAACAGCAGCGTTAGGATCCAATAGGAAGAAAACGCACCCTCCATACGTGCGCAACGAGGGACCTTAGTAGAAAAAGCAAACAGGAGAACACCCCACGCGCCAGGAGGAGAGTAAAGTAAGCATTAAATATTAAGATAATTTAAGATTGTAAAAGAAAAAAAAAAGACGTGGAAAAATTAGTAAAAATAGGAAAATTAATAATTTTTAAATATAAAAAAAAGAAAAGAAAGAAACAAACTTGCATTAAATATTAAAATAATTTAAGATCGTAAAAGAAAAAAAAAAGTGGAAAAATTAATAAAAATAAGAAAATTATTAATTTTTAAATATAAAGAAAAGAAAAGAAAGAAACCAATTCACAAATGAAAAATTTTCAAGGTAGTTTTAAGAATACTGAAAGATAAATCCATTTTTGTACCAATAATAACGGGCTTGTACAGCCAATACTAAATAATAATTCAAAGCTGCGATTCACCACCTTCGGGGGGACCCTCCAGCTTATAAAATTAAAAATTCTCTGCGATTCGCCACCAAAGGGACCCTCCAGAGAATTATAAACAGAATTAAAATAAAAAGGGCTTGTACAGCCAATAACTTACAAAAAGAAAAGAACCGCGATTCACCACCAAAGGGACCCTCCAGAGTATAAGGACACATAATAACTCGTACATAGAATATAAAATATAAAAAATCATTATGCCTAACAACCCCATACGACCCGCTATACTAAACGCACCTACTGCAAGCAGCCATCAACCATCCCATACCACTCCTAATCCCAATGAAATGAATATAGAACAATTGACTAATATTATAAGTGGCGTAGTCACAAACATTTTGAGACAAGAGGGAAAGAACTTAGTTCAAGCCGCCCTTAATCCCAGTGTAAATTTTTCGAACATAACGGACGTAATAATTGACCCCACATTCTTCTTCTTCTTTACTGGCGTAGACACCGCTTATGCGATTATAGCCGAGTCAATAACAGCGCGCCACTCGTTTCTTCTCTTCGCTACGTGGCGCCAATTGGATATTCCAAGCGAAGCCAGGTCCCTCTCCACTTGGTCCTTCCAACGGAGTGGAGGTCTTCCTCTTCCTCTGCTTCCCGCGGCGGGTACTGCGTTGAATACTTTCAGAGCTGGAGCGTTTTCATCCATTCGGACAACATGACCTAGCCAGCGTAGCCGCTGTCTTTTAATTCGCTGAACTATGTCAATGTCGTCGTATATCTCGTACAGCTCACCGTTCCATCGAATGCGATATTCGCCGTGGCCAACGCGCAAAGGACCATAAATCTTTCGCAGAACTTTTCTCTCGAAAACTCGCAACGTCGACTCATCGGTCGTTGTCATCGTCCAAGCCTCTGCACCATATAGCAGGACGGGAATAATGAGCGACTTATAGAGTTTGGTTGTTGTTCGTCGAGAGAGGACTTTACTTTTCAATTGCCTACTCAGCCCGAAGTAGCACCTGTTGGCAAGAGTAATCCTGCGTTGGATTTCCAGGCTGACATTGTTGGTGGTGTTAATGCTGGTTCCTAAATAGACGAAATTATCTACAACTTCAAAGTTATCACTGTCAACAGTGACGTGGGAGCCAAGTCGCGAGTGCGACGACTGTTTGTTTGATGACAGGAGATATTTCGTCTTGCCCTCGTTCACTGCCAGACCCATTTGAGTTGCTTCCTTGTTCAGTCTGGAGAAAGCAGAACTAACGGCGCGGGTGTTGAGGCCGATGATATCAATATCATCGGCATACGCCAGCAGCTGTACACTCTTGTAAAAGATTGTACCTGCTCGATTAAGTTCTGCAGCTCGAATAATTTTCTCGAGCAGCAGATTGAAAAAGTCACACGATAGGGAGTCGCCTTGTCTGAAACCTCGTTTGGTATCGAACGGCTCGGAGAGGTCCTTCCCGATCCTGACGGAGTTTTTCGTGTTGCTCAACGTCAGTTTACACAGCCGTATTAGTTTTGCGGGGATACCAAATTCAGACATCGCGGCATAAAGGCAGCTTCTTTTCGTGCTGTCGAAAGCAGCTTTGAAATCGACGAAGAGGTGGTGTGTGTCGATTCTTCTTTCACGGGTCCTTTCCAAGATTTGGCGCATGGTGAATATCTGGTCGGTTGTTGATTTACCAGGTCAAAAAGCCACACTGATAAGGTCCAATCAGTTTGTTGACGGTGGGCTTTAATCTTTCACACAATACGCTCGACAAAACCTTATATGCGATGTTGAGGAGGCTAATCCCACGGTAATTGGCCCACATTAACGAACAATATTAACGAACTAGACAAAATTCCCGATGTAGTAAGATGCCTTCGTGAATTTTCCGGGAATCCAGGAGAATTTAACTCTTGGAAAAAGAGCGTAGACCGAATATTAGAAATTTACGAACCTCAAAGAGGATCACCCAAATACTACGGCATCCTTTACGTTGTAAGAATCAAAATCGTAGGAAATGCAGACATTGCTCTCGAATCATATAACACACCTTTAGAGTGGAAGGCTATTTCAAAATGCCTTACTTTCCATTACGCCGATAAAAGGGACGTAGGTACCTTAGAGTACCAAATGACATCATTAGTGCAAGGTAGCAGTACTATTTAGGAATTCTACCAAAGGGTATATTCTCACCTATCCCTAATTCTTAATAAACTTGGTTGCATGGAAGTCGGTGCTGAATCCATGCATTTACTCACACGAACTTATCGTGACAAAGCTCTCGACACCTTTATTCGAGGACTTAACAGTGATTTCCCAAAGACTCCTTGGCATGAGGGAACCCGTAGACCTTCCTCAAGCTCTTTACTAATGTCTTAAGTGGAGAACCAGAAATTCCGCTCGCATTACGCGATCAATAATAATTCCCATGTTAAGAAAGCTCCAGAATTTTGGCCACCCCTTTCACCTAGGAAAGTGACAAATGAGTTCTATCCAGAATTGGCTTATATTCCAAAACCATATCCACCTAAACAGAATTTCATGCCCCAGCAACGGCCACGGCCTATTTTTAATTATCACCATCATCCAAACTTTCGACCAACTCTCCTCGCAAGGCCACAACACCCACGTCCTTTCGGACTTCCACGACCAGAACCAATGGATGTAGACCAATCCCAACAGTCAAGAATGGTTAATTACATGAATAGAAATGCACCCAATAAACAAGGTTGGAAACGACCGTCTAACTCTTTTCACCAAGTGCCTTTTAAACAACAAAGGAACTTTCATATAGAAACTGGTACAGAAGATCCATTCCTCCAACAAGCCTCATATGAGCAACAATATCCATATGAGCAACAATATCCGCAGGACCAACAATACCAACACGCCGAACAGAATTCGACGCCAACAAGACAAGAGTATGAAACGTTGTTAGACAACGAACAAGTTGAACAACTAGTCCAAGAACAATCCGAATATAACCAACCCGACTACATAGATTTTAAATTTTTTTAGGATGAAAAGTTCTTCGTTGCCATATATAGAATTTAGAACAAAGAAGGGAAAATTTTTTTAAAAAATACTTATAGATACAGGATCAAGTAAAAATTACATACAGTCACAACTTGTAGAAAACCCCAATCCCTATTGAAGAACCTTTTTTTGCAAATATCATAGCATCATACCATAATTAATCTAGCTCAAATAGATAATTCGAATTTGAAATTTTTTATCCTACCAGGACTGAAATCTTTTGATGGTATTATCGGAAACGCCTCAATGCAACTATAAACATTCGCGATGACATAATTAAATTCGGTAACGGTAAAGAAATAAGAATAAAACTG
Source organism: Bactrocera correcta (assembly GCA_027475135.1). NCBI lineage: Eukaryota > Metazoa > Arthropoda > Insecta > Diptera > Tephritidae > Bactrocera > Bactrocera correcta. The sequence continues at coordinate 85,226,901 of CM050323.1, read as the reverse complement.
AAGCTTTCTCCTACAGTAAACAGTATTGACGTAAGGACAGAACATATGACACCCTCTCAGAAATTCCTCATTCAAAAACTTGCAAACAAATATTCTCAGTTATTTTCCGATCCAAACGAAAAACTAACCTACACTACTACCGTAGTAGGCGAAATCAGGACTTCTCCAGGTACACCCGTTTACACCAGATATTATCCATACCCTATTGGCATGAGAGAATTCGTCATCAAGGAAATCCAAACCTTACTCAAAGATGGCATAATAAGACCATCAAGTTCTCCATACAACTCAACAGTTTGGGTTGTTCCAAAAAAATTCGGGCTGAAAAACGCTCCTTCTATATTTCAAAGAGCCTTAGATTATATTCTTAGAAACCATATAGGTAAAATCTGCTATGTCTACATTGATGACATAATAGTTTTCGGCGAAGATGAAGAAAGCCATCTCCAAAATATTGAACAAATATTTCGCACTCTAAAATAAGCAAATATGAAAGTTCAACTGGACAAGTGCGAATTCTTCCGAAATGAAGTCGAGTTCCTAGGCTTTATTATTTCACCAAGTGGTGTAAAAACCAATCCTTCAAAAGTTGAAGCTATTCAAAATTTCCCACGTCCGAAAACTTTGAAAGACTTAAGATCTTTCCTTGGCCTTTCCGGCTACTACCGCCGCTTCATAAGGGATTATGCTAAATTAGCAAAGCCCCTTACTTCGCTCTTAAGAGAGGAGGATGGACGCATTTCAAAAAATGCATCCCGTAAGAAGCAGATAACCCTTAATAGCGCAGCACTAGAAGCCCTCAATAAAATAAAATCCTCACTCGTTTCAAAAGAAGTAGTTCTAGCATATCCTGACTTTAATAAAGATTTTCACCTCACCACTGATGCATCCAATTATGCTCTCGGAGCAGTCTTAGAACAATCAGGCAAACCCATAGCATTCATATCCCGTTCACTAAGTAAAAACTGAAGAAAATTACGCCGCAAATGAAAAAGAAATGCTGGCAATAAAATGGGCACTTAATAGTTTCAGAAGTTATTTGTATGGTTCGGAACGGAAAAAAGAAAAGATGGAAATGTATCCTTGAAGAGTACAATTACGAAATGAAATACAAACCAGGAAAGACAAACGTTGTAGCCGACGCACTATCGAGACCTCCACAGACTGACGTTAACGCCCTAACGACTACTGACCATAGCGACGAAAGTTCCGCACATCAGCTCATCCCAGCTACTGTAGCACCCATAAATGCCTTCAAAAATCAACTATTTATCTTAATCGGTGACATAGATAACTATACGTTTGAAATACCATTTCCCTGCTTCCATAGACATACAATTACAAAACGTGAATATTCGACACAGGACATTATAGACATATTTAAACAACACCTTGACCCAGCATTACTTAACGGTTTATACACTACAGAAAGCTTAATGGGAAAAATTCAGGAAAAATATTTCCCCTTCACTTTGCAAATATCAAAATTAGATTCACACAAACCTTACTTCAAGACATCGTGTCAGAGACAGAACAGGAAGAAATAATTATTAAAGAACATCAGAGAGCACACAGAAATAGTCGCGAAAATAAAACACAAATATTACAGAAATTTTACTTTCCAAGCAAAGCATTCTAAAATCGAAAAAACAGTTAAACAATGTTCCATATGTCGCGAGCATAAAAATGATAGACATCCTCCAAAACCACGTTTACAAGAGACTCCCATTCCTCAGTTTCCAGGAGAAATCGTACACATTGATATTTACTCGACAGAAAAAAAGCTAATACTCACGGCCATTGATAAATTTTCAAAAAACGCACAGGTTAAAATTATACAGTAAAAGGCAAAAGAACACATAAAAAATCCAATACGAGAGTTAATGATTGCATTCGGAATACCAAAACAAGTTATAGTAGACATCGAAAAATCGCTCAATTCCGCTACAATATTGACCCTACTTAAGGATCAAATGTCTATTAACATTTATACCATACCAATGGACAAGTGGAAAGGTTCCATAGTCCACTTTCTGAAATAATGAGATGCTTAAAAGCAAGCAACATAGGAATAACGTTCGAAGAATAGTTATTCAAATCAGTGCAGGAGTATAATTCATCAATACATTCAACCTCCAAAAATAAACCCATAGCCACATTTTTTTGGGAATAGAATTTTTACCGACCCCCAACAGTTAGAAAAGCAGAGAAACGAAAATACTATATTACTTAAGAAAAAACAGGAACAAGATCTTTCTTACCACAACAACAAACGATCAGAACCTAAAGATTACTCCCCAGGTGATATAATTTATTCAAAAATAAACAAAAGACTTGGTTCGAAATTAACTCCAAAATATAGGAAAGAAATAGTATCAGAAAATAATAGAAAAACCGTTAAAACATTATCAGGTCGTATAATCCATAAATCCCTAATAAAAACTTAAACTATCTCTTTCAGTAAAATGAATCTACCCAAATTCACAATCATCTTCACTGCGATTACATCTTCCCTAGCGAATGTAAAAATTTTTTGACTACAGTAGAGCTCAACTTGTTACAATAGACAACGGAAACGCAAAAATACAGGACGGTACACTAAGACTGGTATACCTCATTGACCTGGACCGTTACGAACATTTCCTAACAGAAACTTATGACGAAATAACAACTAAAATTCCTAAAGATAATTTCCTTTATCCTATCCTCAAACATGAAACCACCCAAACCTTTGAAATCCTTAACACCCTTAAACCCATAGAAAATAACAAAAGAAGAAGATCAATTGACATACTAGGAATGGCATGGAAATATATTGCCGGATCCCCCGATCATAATGATCTTAATTTTATAAATGAGAATTTGAATAATCTTAACCAAAATAATAACAATTAATTAATAATTAAAAATTTATATGAAAAACGCATAAACAATATAACGAATATTGTTAATAAAATGTTAAATACTATAAAAAAAGATAAAGATACAATCACAGAAGTTATGATAAATTTGCAAAATAGAATAATATTAATCAAAGAAGAATTAATCAATATAAAACATGCCATTCAATGGGCAAAAAGGAATATAAAAAATTCAATAATTTTAAGCAATGACGAAATCAAAATTTCAATTAAGAAACTAAAAGAGGAACAAATGCCTTTTAAAAACACAAAAAATTCCACTAACATTACACGAAACATTTAAGAGAATAACTATAAGACCTGTAAAAAAGGTAAATAATACTGTAATTAAAACTGACTACAATGAAATTATTAAAGGAAAAAACACTCTGTTTGGAATTAAAAGTGAATGTGAAAACTTTAATGACTTATCAATTTGCAAAGAAGTAAATTTAGTTAATTTAAGTAATGAAGAATGTATAAATAGAATATAAACAGCCAAAATTCCACATGTACCATAACGAACGCGCATCATGTACCAATAATAGAGGAAATAAAACCAGGAGTAATACTGCTGAACCAATTCAGCGGAAAAAAGAAGCTGATGGGACAATTCAAGCAATAAATGGAACACAAGTTGTAATGTTCTATAACTCAACAATTAAAATCAACAATCAGTTATTTAGAAATATCGAAGCGAAACCAATTGAAGCTATTCCCGCAATTCTACAACCAGCCCCATTAGAAAAGGAACGCATCGAGTTATTGTCCTTGGGAGCTCTAAAGGAATTGCATCTCACCAACATCAAACGAATCAACTTTCTCAAGAAAGCTACACTATCCATTGGTAGCTTGACATCGGTAGCTTTAATTACTACCATTATCATTTTCACCCTATTACGAAGGAAAAAAATTGAAATCAAGTATATAGAAAAAGAGACAACAAAAACGAATACGAGGCAAGTTCCCCCTCTAGAAGATACCAAAGATATTCAAAATTATATTAAATTTAACGATTTACCTTTCTACTGATGATCGAGGACGATCATATTTAAGTGGGGAGGAGTTAACACAATGGTTCACACCCTCAGCCAATTCCCACCGTTGGTCAATAGCTGGAAACTTTAAACCACCCCAAATTTCTGACACTGCTTCAGCAATATCAGTTAATGACTCCACACGCGCGTCCGTTCAACTGCTGACGCCGCAACTGTTGGCAACGGGACCAGGTACAGGCTTAGGTTTAATTTAGACTTAAGAAATA
>CM050323.1:85202033-85221737 GCA_027475135.1 Bactrocera correcta | reverse complement strand
AGCAGCCAAATTCGCTGAACCCAAAGATTATAAGTATTTCTATTGACAGTGCGAATCAGAAGATAACGCCGCTCATTCCCCATATAACTGTTTTGTTCGAAATTAGTAAAAACGCAATAAATGGATAATTAATAATGCCAGAGACATTCAATTTTACTTCGGAGATGGTATAATTTTGGGAAAATTTTACGATAGGCGTAGCATCGCTTACATTTTCGGGAAATCATACAATGTGCGTTCCAAAGTAAACAGGACTAAAAAAAACAGAACAAATGTTTTTTTCGGCAAAATCAATTTATTTTATTCAAAATAGTCTCCTTCTGCTTCAATACAGCTTTTTGCACGGTCCAAAAGCATGTCGAACGAGTATCGGAGGTGGAACAAATTCTTTGTGAACAATAAATCAGCAAACGTTCGTCTTTAATGATGTCCTTCGAATACTGAGCAATTTTTGGTCGTCAGTCAATTTGTGTGCAACAAACCGAGCAGACACTTCTCGTAACCCAAATGTTCGGTCAAAATGCGATAAATCGATGCTTTGGAGATGTTCAATTCAATTTCCAAGAATTTCAATGATGATTTCGGCTGATTTTTGGTGAATTCACGCTCAGTTTGATGGATTTTCCGGTCGTGGCTCTTGTTCGAAACCCCTTTTTCGCACCCAATGACAATGGGCATAATAGGACTACAACCACGTCTACTTCGCATATTACACAAATTTAAATGCAAATTGACTCTTTGACTTGAATTGAACATCTCCAAAACATCGATTTATCGCATTTTGACCGACCATTCTTCTTCTTCTTCTTTACTGGCGTAGACACCGCTTACGCGATTATAGCCGAGTCAACAACAGCGCGCCAGTCGTTTCTTCTCTTCGCTACGTGGCGCCAATTGGATATTTCAAGCGAGGCCAGGTCCTTCTCCACTTCGTCCTTCCAATGGAGTGGAGGGTTCCTCTTCCTCTGCTTCCCGCGGCGGGTACTGCGTCGAATACATTCAGAGCTGGAGTGTTTTCATCCATCCGGACATCATGACCTAGCCAGCGTAGCCGCTGTCTTTTAATGCGCTGAACTATGTCAATGTCGTCGTATATCTCGTACAGCTCATCGTTCCATCGAATGCGATATTCGCCGTGGCCAATGCGCAAATGACCATAAATCTTTCGCAGAACCTTTCTCTCGAAAACTCGCAACGTCGACTCATCCGTTGTTGACATCATCCAAGCCTCTGCACCATATAGCAGGACGGGAATTATGAGTGACTTATAGAGTTTGGTTTTTGTTCGTCGAGAGAGGACTTTGCTTCTCAATTGCCTACTTATTCCGAAGTAGCACCTGTTTTCAAGAGTTATCCTGCGTTGGATTTCTAGGCTGACATTGTTGGTGGTGTTTACACTGGTTCCAAGATAGACGAAATTATCTACAACTTCAAAGTTATGACTGTGAACAGTGACGTAAGTGCCAAGTCGCGAGTGCGATGACTGTTTGTTTGATGACAGAAGATATTTCGTCTTGCCCTCGTTCACTGCCAGACCCATTTCTTTTGCTTCCTTGTCCAGTCTGGAGAAAGCAGAACTAACGGCGCGGGTGTTGAGGCCGATGATATCAATATCATCGGCACACGCCAGCAGTTGTACACTCTTATAGAAGATAGTACCTTCTCTGTTGAGTTCTGCAGCTCGAACTATTTTCTCCAGAAGCAGGTTGAAAAAGTCGCACGATAGGGAATCGCCTTGTCTGAAACCTCGTTTGGTATCGAACAGCTCGGAGAGGTCCTTCCCGATCCTGACGGAGCTGTTGCTCAACGTCAGTTTACACAGCCGTATTGGTTTTGCGGGGATACCAAATTCAGACATCGCGGCATAGAGTCAGCTCCTTTTCGTGCTGTCGAAAGCAGCTTTGAAATCGACGAAGAGGTGGTGTGTGTAGGTTCTCCTTTCACGGGTCTTTTCCAAGATTTGGCGCATCGTGAAAATCTGGTCGGTTGTTGATTTACCAGGTCTAAAGCCACACTGATAAGGTCCAATCAGTTTGTTGACGGTGGGCTTTAATCTTTCACACAATACGCTCGACAGAACCTTATATGCGATATTGAGGAGGCTAATCCCACGGTAGTTGGCGCAGATTGTGGGGTCTCCTTTTTTATGGATTGGGCATAGCACGCTTAAATTCCAATTGTTGGGCATACTTTCGTCCGACCATATTTTGCAAAGAAGCTGATGCATGCATCTTATCAGCTCTTCGCCGCCGTGTTTGAATAACTCGGCCGGCAATCTATCGGCCCCTGCCGCTTTGTTGTTTTTCAGGCGGGCAATGGCTATTCGAACTTCTTCATGGTCGGGCAATGGAACGTCTGCTCCATCGTCATCGATTGGGTCATCGGGTTCGCTTTCTCCTGGTGTTGTGCGTTCACTGCCATTCAGCAGGCTGGAGAAGTGTTCCCTCCATAATTTAAGTATGCTCTGGGCATCGGTGGCTAGATCACCTCGGGGGGTTCTACAAGAGTATGCTCCGGTCTTAAGAAATTCTGTAAGCCGCCGCATCTTTTCGTAGAATTTTCGAGCATTACCCCTGTCGACCAGCTTATCATAGCTCTTCGTACTCACGCATTTCGGCCTCTTTCTTTTTCTGTCTACAAATGCGTCTCGCTTCCCTCTTCAACTCTCGGTATCTATCCCATCCCGCACGTGTTGTGGTCGATCGTAACGTTGCGAGGTAGACAGCCTGTTTTCTCTCCTCTGCGACACGGCACTCCTCGTCGTACCAGCTGTTCTTTTGCACTTTCCGAAAACCAGTGGTTTCTGTTGCAGCTGTACGTAAGGAGTTTGCCGTCCCACAGTTCCCTTATACCGAGTTGTTGACGAGTGCTCTCAGAGAGCAGGAGTGCAAGCCGAGTAGAAAAACGTTCGGCTGTCTGTTGTGATTGCAGCTTCTTGACGTCGAACCATGCTTGTGTTTGTTGTCGTGCGTTCTTTGCTGTACAGAGGCGGGTGCAAATTTTGGCTGAAACAATGTAGTGGTCCGAGTCGATGTTAAGACCTCGGAGCGCACGCACATCTAAAACACTGGAGACGTGTCTTCCGTCTATCACAACATGATCGATCTGGTTGGTGGTTTTTCGATCCGGAGACCGCCAGGTAGCTTGATGTATCTTCTTATGCTGGAATCTGGCCCGACCATTTGGGCTTGCGAAAGGTGTGTGCTCGGTTTGTTCCGCACAAATTGACTGACGACCGAAAATTGCTCAGATTGATCGAGGCTTGTAACCGACTATTTGACCAAATATCACATTTTAACCATTAACCATTCCCCGTATTTACCTGATGTGGTATCGTGCAACTTCTTCCTTTTTGGAAAAATGCCTTTGCCTATGATAGGAAAGCGTTATGCAGACGTAGAGGCCACTCAAAAGGCTTGCATCGGCATACTGGCGACCATAACGGCTAACGAGCTAAAACACTCGTTCGACATGCTTTTGAACCATGGAAAAAGCTGTATTGAAGCAGAAGGAGACTATTTTGAATAGAATAAATTGTTTTTTGCCGAAAAAACCATTTGTTCTTTTTTTTTAAGTCCTGTTTACTTTGGAACGCACCTTGTATATGTATATATGACGGGTTTTCAATAAGTATTCTACAAAAGTAGAGCGATAAGGACAACAAGTGACACCACCTTGGACATTCCTCTTCAGTAAGGTTTAAAATTTTATAATAGAAAGAAACAAGGTCCAACAAGAAGTCGAAATTATAAAAATTTACTACCGAAATTCGGCGTCAGTGGCTTTAACTTTAATAGCGCTACGTCCAATTTATGGACGTTGTAATCGTCCTGTCAGATCAGTAATTGGGCATCTAGTGGAAAAATTTTAATACACGGGCACAGTAAAAAATAACTCAGTAAAAAATGCCAGTTAGATAAAGTAGTGTTGCGTCAATTGAGAAAGACCTAAATTAGCCTCTCAGACGTCGGTCTCAAGCGTTGGGCAAAATCTATACCTACATCTTTATAAGATGAAATTGACGCAAGAACTGAAGCCGTTTAATGACAAAAGAATATTTTTGGCCCGAATAGGGTGGTGTGCACTGGGACAAAATATGATTCCTACAGGACGGCACCACTAGCCTCACAGCGAAGGTTACAATGGATTTATTGAAAAAAAATTTGGTGAACGTGTTATCTTATGAAATGGCCCAATCAATTGGTCGCCTCGGTCGAGCGCTTTGACTCCGTTAGAATCTTTCTTGTGAAGCTACATCAAGTTGATGAACTATGCCAACAAAACAGCGACGATTGATGAACTTCGTACAACTATCGAACGTAAAATTGCAGCAGTTCGGCAGATTTATTTTTGAAAACCGTCGAAAATTGAATACAGCGTCAGGAATTCTGTAAGCTAACCCGTGGTGGCCATGAAAAAGAAGTCGGGTTCCATACATAATGACATCGAATGTACATTTACACTAATTAGAAATTCCATTGATATCCCAAACAATTTCTGTTTTCCGTTATATAGTATATACATATGTATATAGTATGTATAAGTGTTTAACACATTGATCTTTTTTGCTGAATATCTCGTAACAACTTCACTTAATCGGAAATTGTAAGAAATCATTTTGAAGAGTAGAAAATTTTCTAACAAAACCATTAGCTCTCCGATTTATAATTACTTGTTAATTGCGTTATGTCATTCCTTAAAAAACTTTCCGACAATAATCAAGCTTTAACCATTAAAATTAGAAACCAGATATCTTGTTTTTAATTAGAAATTAATGTTACTTTTGTATCTGATAATAAAGCAAAAATAAAATACTGTAACCTTCCTGTTTTCTGACTTTCTTAGAGGTGTCCACGAACCGGTTTTTAAGATAACCAAGCGAAAGAAAATATACCTTTGACCCACGCTACTGTAGATGTTCAAATACTATTTCGTACACAAGTTGCATGTGTACTCAATGATTACCAAAAAATAGTAAATAAATAAAGGAAGCAGGAAATCTTTTTTTTTAAGAAATTAATTCTAATTTGTTTTCGTACCTTGTGTTTTCCTTTATGTATGCGAGGTTTGACAATTAAGTAATGAGACTGATTTTATTGCCGCGCTTGTGGTGAACTTGTGACCTTTAATTAATATATGTACCATTGCTCTAGCTTGTTTAGTTCGCCTGCTGCATCAAGTTGAGTAGCCGTGTGTTTGTAGTGCTCGTCAGGGAAATGGAAAAACGAAATCAAGAGCAACGCGTCGCGATAAAACTTTGCGCCAGATTGGGCGAAACAGCTTAGGAAACGTACGCTAAAATTGTAAGAGTGTATGGTGATAGTGCTCTTAGTCGTTCCCAGGTGTTTCGATGGCACAAAGAGAAAGAAGGACGTCAAAGTGTGGAAGACGAAGCGCGGAGTGGGAGACCAGTCGAGGTGCGGACTGACGCGAATCCGGTGCGCCGAGACATCGCTCGTAACTGGATCCTTCATCACGACAACGCGCTGTGCCATACCGCCTTCAGCGTATTCCAGTATTTGGCCGTGTTGCAACAGCCGCCTTATTCGAACGACATGTCACCGTGTGATTCTTTTTGTTTCCTAAAACAAAATAGGTGACCAAAGTAACCCATTTTGAGTCGATTACAGACATCCAGGCGACCGTGACGAGGGTACTCGCGGATATTCCAGTAGAAGCGTTCCAGAAATGTTACGAAGCATAGAAAACACACGGGATGGCAGAGTTGTACAATAATTTTCAAATTTACGGTTTTTATGGAATCAGTCTCATTACATAATTGTCATACCTCGTATATCTTATATATGTATTGTCGATTCCGCCCATACGGCAATTAATAAATCTTCTTAGATTTCATATACATTCGGGAATCTGTCTTAGGATTTCGTACACGAAGGAAGGAATCTCTGGCACAAATGGGTTGAGGCTGATTGACTTCGCTGCGGCCTTGTTGCAGCCAAGATTCGCACCTGCCTCTGTGCAACAAAAAACGCGCGCGACAAACACAAGGAAGGCTCCACGTCGAAAAGACTACACTCCAGATAGCCCAACGATATTCGACTCGCCTTGCACTCCTAAAACTCGGTATAAGGAAACTGTAGGACGGCATTTCAAGCTCCTTATGAATAGCTGCAGCCAAAACAATTTGTTTCCGGGAAATGCAAAAGAACAGCTGGTACGCTTAGAAGTGCCGTGACAAAGCGGAGAGAAAATAGACTGCCTACCCCGCTACGTTACAATCGACCACAACACGTGCAGTATGGCAAAGATATCGAGAGCTGAAGAGGGAAGCGAGACCCATTTTCAGACAAACAAAGAGAGAGGCTGAAATGCGTCAGTATAAAGAGCTTGACAAGCTGGCCGTCGGCGGTAATGCTCGAAAAATCTACGAAAAAATGCGGCAGTTAACAGAAGGTTTCAAGACCGGAGCATACTTTTGTTGAAACCCCAAAGGTGATCTAGCGACCGATGTCCAGAACATACTAAAATTATGGAGGGAACACTTCTCCAGCCTGCTGAATGGCAGTGAAAACACAACGCCAGGAGAATGCTCACCCGATTCCACAATCGATGACGATGGAGCAGACATTCCACTGCCCGACCGTGAAGAAGTTCCAATAGCAATTACCCGCCTGAAGAACAACAAAGTGGCAGGGGCCGATCGATTGCCGGCCGAGCTATTCAAACACGGCGGCGAAGAACTGATAAGGAGCATGCAGCAACTTCTTTGTAAAGTATGGTCGGACGAAAGCATGCCCAACGATTGGAATTTAAGTGTGCTCTTTCCAATCCATAAAAAAGGAGACCCCTCAATCTGCGCCAACTACCGGATTAGCATCCTCAACATCGCATATAAGGTTCTTTCTATTGTGTGGAAGATTAAACCCCACCGTCAACAAACTGATTGGACCTTATCAGTGTGGCTTTAGACTTGGAAAATCAACAACCGACCAGATATTCACGATGCGCTAAATCTTGGAAAAGACCCGTGAAAGGACAATCGACACACACCACTTCTCCGCCGATTTCAAAGCTGCTTTCGACAGCACGAAATGGAGCTGCCTTTATGCCGCGATGTCTGAATTTGATTTCCCCGCAAAACTTATTCGTCTGTGTAAACTGACCAAAGTTCCGTCAGGATCGGCAAGGACCTCTCCGAACCGTTCGATAGCAAACGAGGTTTCAGACAAGGCGTCTTCCTATCGTGTGACTTCATTAATCTGCTACTTGAGAAAATAGTTCGAGCTGCAGAACTTAATCGAGCAGGTACAATCTTTTATAAGAGTGTACAGCTGCTGGTGTATGCCGATTATATTGATGACGAGGGCAAGACGAAATGTCTCCTGTCATCAAACAAACAATCGTCGCACTCGCGACTTGGCACTCACGTCACTGTTAACAGTCATAACTCTGAAGTTGTAGATAGTTTTGTATATATGGGAACCAGTGTAAACACCACCAACAATGTCAGCTTGGAAATCCAATGCAGGATAATTTTTGCCAACAGGTGCTACTTCGGTCTAAGTAGGCAACTGAGAAGTGGAGTCTTCTCTCCAGGAACAAAACAAACTCTATAAGTCACTCATTATTCCCGTCCTTCTGTATGGTGCAGAGGCATGGACGATGACAGCATTTGATGCGTCGACTTACTAGTTGCGCGTTGGCCACGGCGTACATCGCATTCGATGGATCGATAAGCTGCATGACATATACGACGACATTGACATATTATTTATAATTAAAAGACAGTGACAACAAACGACTGGCGCGCTGTTGTTAACTCGGCTATGAAACTCATTTCTAGCTCAATGTGTCACGCCACAAAAATGCGCCTCTGAGCGTATTTGCCACAAGATACGTCTCTGAGTTGATGTGACAGAAGATACGACTCGGCGTGAGTGATTCAAATGAAGTGGAAGAGCAACAACCATCGAAGACGGGTCGATGCTGTAAAATTATACTAAGTTATTTTTGTATTCCTTTATTAATTGTTCTTTTAAAATAAATTTAAAATAAAAGTTCGTTTATACAAGCATGTGTATTTGTGTCAACTTTCAGAAGTGGAATTGTACCAACACGCTTGAACGTACACGTCTAGTAACGTTTGATATATAAGTACATATATACATGTGCACGTTGTGAATTTGTGAAATCGTGATATGCAATGTGGTTGCTGTGAGATACGATCGTTAAAAAGTGTTAAATGAAAAAGTGAAAACGATTCTATTTGGCTAACACGTAGCCATCGTATATAACCTAACATTTGTCGAGACTCCCGTGAACATCGGAGCTGGTGACATACGCTTTGTCGCTTTGCTCAACGGTTCAAATTCAAATTTGTAGTGTCGCATCATTACTTCATTCATTTCTTCATTTGTACATTTTCGTTTTCCACATTCGCCTTTGTGGCAGCAACTTTGCTGAATGCTATTCGTTTTCAAAAGACTAATCGCTGAAATATTCTTATTAGACTAATACGAACCAAGTAATAAAACAAAGAAATGACAACGTTAAAATAACTAAGAAGCAAGTGCAGAAATGCAGGTTTGCCTACGTCTGGCACCAAAGTCCAACTGGCGCAAAGATTGGATGATCATGTGAATAAAGAAAATGAAAGTGATAGTGTTTATAACGAAACAATGACACAGCGTTTTTCAGCTCTCGAAAAAACGATTGAGAGACTCGTGAGTGTGCATGAGCTACAAAATAACATGCAAAATACTCCGTGTGCGTCGAATTTCCAACCAACGTTTATGTCATCACCCGAACGAACAATGTATACAAGCGCGACAAATGTCCAATATACAACAACGCCGGCTACGCGAGTGAATTTCATGCCACAACATATTCCAATTATATCCGATGTACGTTTACCAATTGAAAATAACGTCCCAATTAGTAATTCCTCTCATTATAGCATGAGAGACATTGTCGAGTTGTTGCCAGAATATAATCCAACAAGCGAAACGTCACTAAACTCAATTGAATTTATAAAACGTATAGAAATATTAAAGAACGCATATAACTGGCCAGAACAAATTTTGATTTGTGCGGTGCAACAAAAACTTCGAGGATGTGCAAAATTGTGGATTGACTCACAACAATGTGTTTTTGTAAATTGGCCACAGTTTGTAAATAAATTTTTAACTGATTTTCCGTGTATGTTAAATGAAGCTGATACGCATATCAAGCTATCGCGAATGAAACGATTTCAAACAGAATCACCGGTCGAATATTTTTATAGAATGCTAGCACTTGGCAACAAAGGCGGTTTAACCGAAGCTAGCATCGCGCGACATATTGTGAACGGTGTAAACGACAATGATTTGAAGCGTAAAATATCAAATGAATACAATCGGTGCCAAGACTTACTAAAAGATATCATGAATTATAGCGTGTATAATGATACCATCTGGTCATCCAAATCGAGAAACGCGTCATACACAGTGAAACCTCAAACTCTAAATTCGAAAAATGTTCCATTGCCAGTAAATAACAGTATTCAACGTTCGTTCAAAGAAACAAAATGTTACAATTGTGCTAAATTCGGTCATTACGCGATTAATTGCCCTGAACCACAGAAAAAACCAAGGTGTAGTAAATGTCAACGTACGACACATAAAACAGACGAGTGTCCCGAAAAGAAAAACGTGAAAGTAAATAAAATATCAAATAATACTTGTAAAGCTCATAAGCCTAATGCAAATAATGTACATAAAGAAAGTGGTAATGAGGGTATAGTAAAAATAATTTGTGTAAATGGACACGATACAAATGCTTTTGTCGATCCAGGTAGCACTCGCACCCTTGTGCGCAAAATATTCGCTAAGAAAATCGGTAACTTGAAAAACGAATTGACGACCCTATATGGTTTTGGTGGGGGAGAATACGTCTCCACCCATAAAATAAATACAATGCTAAAAATTGATGATAATAAACTCGAAGTAGACATGGTGGTAGTCAATGATGACCTTATTTCCGAAAATGTACTTCTCGGCAAAGATGTTCTATGTGTTACAAATACGCGGTTCATAATCGAAAGCGGTGTTGAACAAATACGTCAAATTAATTGCATTGAAGGTTTGAATAAAACCGAAAACGAATATTTTGAAAAGATAATGTATGAATACCGTGGACTTTTCGCCAACAGTCTTGAAAATATTGGAAAGTGTAAAATCTCGAAAATGAAAATTATTTTAAATAACGATAATCCAATTCAATTAAAGCCATATCGAATTCCATTCTCAAAACGACCTATAATATCGCAAATCGTAAGTGAGTTACTAGAAAATAATATAATCAGACCGAGTGAATCGCCGTACTCGTCCCCAGTCGTCCTAGTCGAAAAAAAGAATAAAGAACATCGTCTCTGTGTAGATTATCGTTGTTTAAACAAAATTACGGTTAAACAACCATTTCCCATGCCGAACATGGAAGACCAATTCGCACAGCTCGCGGGTAATAAATATTTTAGCATTCTTGACCTTCGGATGGGTTATCACCAAATCGAAATTGAAGAATCATCGAAACAGTATACCGCGTTCGTGACATCAGATGGACACTTTGAATTCAATCGTATGCCTTTTGGCTTAGTGAATGCACCGACCATATTTCAATCCATAATGAACAAAATCGTGTCGAAACTCAATACAGGTGAAGTGTTAGTTTACTTGGACGACATAATTATTCCATGTAAAACTGTATGTGAAGGACTTTTACGTCTTGAACGATTTTTCTCACTTCTTAAAGAAGCAGGACTTACTTTACGTGCCGATAAATGTAGGTTTCTCGAAAAACGAATAGAATACCTCGGGCATGTCATTGACGAAAATGGTATCACACCGGGTATGCAGAAGGTAGCCGCTATAAAGAATTTTAAAATACCGACTAATACAACGGAGGTTAGAAGATTTTTAGGTCTAACGGGGTTTTTCCGAAAATTTGTCCCAGAATACTCCTTGATTTCGAAGCCTATTACTGTTTTGTTAACGAAATCAAATCAAAACAAATTTATATGGGGTAGTGAACAACAACACTCCTTCGAAACCCTCATCAAAGCGTTAACTAACGAACCTATTCTTGTTTTATACGATGTCAATGCTCAACATGAAGTACATACCGATGCCAGCAGCATTGGTTTAGCAGGCGTACTTTTACAATCAACTGACGGTAGTACATGGCGTCCGGTGTGCTATTATAGTCGCCATTGTACTAATACAGAAAGCCGATATCATAGTTATGAACTTGAAGCTCTAGCTGTTGTCGAGACATTAGAGAGATTTCGCATCTACCTACTGGGGACACAATTCAAAATCGTAACCGATTGCTCTGCGATTGCTCACGTAAAAGAGCATAAAGAATTAAAATCTAAAATAGCTCGCTGGTGGCTCAAATTACTTGAATACAATTTCGTTATTGTACATCGTCAAGGTAGTCGCTTACAGCATGTCGATGCTTTAAGTCGAGCGCCTGATCAACCTGCAAACGAAGTCGATCCAGCAGGTTTTGTCCTTACAGTAGCCAGTAATGACAACGACTGGCTTCTCACAATACAACTCCAAGATGAAAAATTACTCGAAATTATTAACGTCTTGAAGGAAAACGTAACATCACCAAATGATTTAACTCTAAAGGCTGAGTACCAGCTACGCAATCATCGTTTATATCGCAAGGAGCCCGATGGACCAAAATTTGTGGTCCCAAAAGGGGTACGCTGGCGCATTGTACAGTTCTGCCATGACCAAGCAGGACATACAGCACTAGAAACGACTATTCAACATATCAGACAGACATATTGGTTTCCAAAAATGAGAAAATACGTTAAAAACTACATAGCAGCATGTATTAAGTGTTGTTATCAGAAACAACGCTCAGGCAAATCCGAAGGTGTTATGCATTTTGATTCTATCAAGCCAATTCCGTTTCATCGCATTCATCTCGATCATATGAGTCCATTTATACGCTGCAAACAGGGAAATTCCTATGTATTAGCCATTTCTGACGCTTTCAGCAAATTTGTAATAGTTAAAGCCGTACGTGATACAAAAACTAGTCACGTTCTCAAAACGCTAAATGAAATGTCATCCTATTTTGGCCTACCATCCCAAATAATAACTGATAGAGGTACATCTTTTACGTCAAAAGCTTTTGAAGACTTTTGCAGTAATCTTAACATTCAACACACGAAAGTTGCCGTACGTACTCCACGCGCTAATGGTCATGTAGAGCGTGCGAACCAAAACA
Organism: Bactrocera correcta; assembly: GCA_027475135.1. Classification (NCBI taxonomy): domain Eukaryota; kingdom Metazoa; phylum Arthropoda; class Insecta; order Diptera; family Tephritidae; genus Bactrocera; species Bactrocera correcta. The sequence goes on along the minus strand of CM050323.1, from coordinate 85,209,494 downwards.
TTTTAACATTCCTCAGAACAACAACTGAAAATCCGAAAGATTGGGATCTTAAATTGAAAGACCTCCAATGGACCATGAACTCTCGACGTAATGCAACGACCGGTTTCAGTCCAAATGAACTTGTTTTCGACTTTCCGTTACGAGATATAGTCACCAATCAATTACTAGCAGCCGTACATGATGATATTGACGACGACCATTCTACAATGTCCTCTGAAGAAAAACGGAAGCAAGCCGTAGTAAACATTTCCAATGAACGTGAAAAATGGAAACAAAGATTCGATAAACGGCACCAAAATCCCAAAACATATGTTGAAAACGATTTGGTAGTCATCGAAAACGAACCAGCTTCTACGGGTGAATCTAGAAAGCTTGAGCCTAAGTTTCGAGGGCCATACGTTGTTCGTAAAGTTCTAGGTAACGATCGCTACTTGTTGGAAGATATCCCTGGATACCAAATAACCAACAAGAAATTTTGTTCCGTTTACGCATCAGACAAAATAAAGCCTTGGTGTAGAAATTGTCCTGAGTTAGAACCCGACGACGAAATCGATGACGAAATCGAGGACGATTTAGGTCAGGAAGGGCCGAGTTGCCACGCCACAAAAATGCGCCTCTGAGCGTATTTGCCACAAAATACGTCTCTGAGTTGATGTGACAGAAGATACGACTCGGCGTGAGTGATTCAAATGAAGTGGAAGAGCAACAACCATCGAAGACGGGTCGAAGCTGTAAAATTATACTAAGTTATTTTTGTATTCCTTTATTAATTGTTCTTTTAAAATAAATTTAAAATAAAAGTTCGTTTATACAAGCATGTGTATTTGTGTCAAATGTGTATATAAACATGCAAAACTGTCGCATTTGGAACGAGAAGCAATATGAAGAGATTCAAGAGCTGCCATTTCATCCTGAAAAATAACTCTTTGGTGCGGTTTGTGAGTCGATCGAATCATCGGTCCAAATTTCTTCAAAAATTATGATGAGGGCATAATGGCCATTGGCAACCGTTATCGCGCCGTGGTTACCATCCATTTAATGCCTGAAATTCAAGTTGTTGATTTCGGGGACATTTGTTTGAAAAAAGATGGCGCCACTTCCCACCCATTGCATCATTCAATGGATTTATTTCATTTCGGTGAGCAGATATATTCACGTTTTGGTCCGGTATATTGTCCGCCAAGATCATTTTATATCACACCTTTAGACTTTTTTCTGTGACAATATGTAAAGTCTTAAGTCTATGCGGACAACCCCGCATCAAATTAGGCCTTCCACCAAAACATCATTCACCAGTTAACAGTCAAATTGATCGAACGAGTCATCGAAAAGTGGACTAGTATCTGAGAGGTAGCCGCGGTCAACATTTGAAAGAGATTCACTTCAAAAAAATAAATGCCAATGAATGTTCCATTCAATTTGAAGTATCTGTGTTTTTTCTTCATTTTTATAAAATTATATTTTTATACATTTGCTATTTCCGGGTCTTTAAAAAGGCCGAATTCCCAAAATAATTTTTAAATCGTGCAAAGGAAAAGTTTTTCTGTAATTATTTGTGAGAATTGAACTTAAAAAACGATTCATGAAAGAAAATGTCAATGCTGACTATCTAGACTTTGAGCGATGACGCGATGCAATATTATGTACATATGTATATAGTATATCTATATGTTAAGTAAACAACTTTGATTATTATTGCTTGTGTGGCTAATCTTGCAGTACTATACGAGTATATTATATCTAGTGTTAATTTTTCGCCAACACCATAACTTTAAATTACAATTTGACTTCACCAATTTAAACATTTCTGTTGTAAGACACGGAGCTTTAACAATTATTTGGTCATTCAAATTATTTTCATCTCTCAAAGATATTAGCACTATATGCATTATAGCCCCATTGATTTGTTTTCAAAATGCCAAACGAGGTTTCAAGGCGACTCCTTATCGTGCGATTTCTTTAGTTTGTTCCTGGAGACAATAATTCGAGCCGCAGAGCTAAATAGAGAAGGTACAATCTTCTACAAGAGTGCATAACTGGCGAAACAAACAGTTGCCGCACTCGCGACAACTTCGAACTCGTAGATAACTTCGTTTAACTAGGAATCATCGATTGCTTGAGTGCACGCGCAATCTTAGCTGCCAAAAATACCGATGTTGTTGACTTAACCTGGAAGATTCAAAGTCAAATTCCAGTACCTTGCGCTCATACAAATCGATCGTTTTGACAATGAAGATGATGCCGTGAGTTATCCAGTGGAATTTCTAAATTCTTTGGAGAGGCTTGGTATGCCACAGCATCATTTGCGTCTCAAAGTTGGGGGTGTCATTATTATGTTTCGCACTCCTCCTGCGCCGGAACTGTGTAGCGGAACTCGACTGATTGTGACGCAGTTATCGAATACCAGGGGACAGCCATTTCAATTCAAACGTATTCAGTTTCCAGGGAAAATTGCACTTGCGACGACAGTCAACAGGACATAAGAATAGTCGCTAGAAGAGTGTGTCATAAATGTAGAAGTGCTACGTTTTTCACACGGCGTGTATATTATTATTGTATTATTTTGTTTATCAAGCTGCGCTACATTAAAAAAATGTAGAAAAGTCGCAAATAAATGATTTTCTACACAATATATATTCAACCTTATTCTCTTCATTTAAACCACACATAATTCACGCAGGACAACGGCTGCGGGGTCAGCTAGTTAGTTTATAATTATATTCTTCTATCCTTGCTTTCCACCTTTTTAACTTGGCATTGTTATTACTGTTGCTTAGTGCAAACGTCAGTGGCTGGTGATCAGTAAGAATTTTTATTTCTTTAGCTCCATATAGGTAAGTCCTTAATTTGTCGAGGGACCATACTATGGCGAGCATTTCTTTCTCTGTTGTCGAGTAATTCTCTTCGGTTTTGTTGAGTGATCTAGAGATGTAAGTTATGGGTCTGTCTTGACCGATAGTCCCTTGTGAAAGGACTGCTCCGATTGCAGTATTGGAAGCATCTGTCGTCAGAATAAAAGGTTTGTTGAAGTCTGGGAATACCAGAATTTCAAAAGATGTAAGCAAATATTTTATGCCATTAAATGATTTCAAGCCTTCATTTGTTTTTTTTTTTTGTTTTTGTATCCGTTTGGATTGACTTGCTTTTATTTGAACATTTTCACCTCTAGTTAAATTGGTAAGTGGCTTGACAATTTTTGCAAAGTCTTTTATAAATCTCCTATAATACGATGCTAAACCCAGGAAACCTTTTAATTCCTTAAGGTTAGCAGGTGCGGGAATTCTTTTAATAGCGGATATTTTGTCAGGATCTGGCAAAATACCTTCGCCGGTAACGATATGACCTAGAAAATTTACTTCTGTTCTAAAAAATTTGGATTTTTCCAGATTGACCTTTAAATTTGATTTGTACAAAAGCATGAACACATCTTCAATATTTCGTAAGTGTTCCTCTTTAGTTTTTCCAATTATTATAATGTCATCGATATAAACGTAGCAGGCTTTTCCTATAAGCGTTTTGAGAACATCATTGATCATTCGCTGAAAAATGGAAGGGGCATTTTTAAGACCGAATGGCAACCTAGTAAATTCATATTTACCATTGGCTGTCGAAAAAGCTGTCTTTTCTATGTCCTTTTCTTTCATCCTGATTTGGTGGAATCCGGATGTAAGGTCGAGTGTAGTAAAATACTTACATACGCCTAAGCTAGCGAGAGTGTTGTTTATATCAGGTATTGGATAGGAATCAGGTACAGTTATTGCATTTAGTCGTTTAAAATCAACAACTACTCTATACTTTTTTTCTCCTGATGGACCTGCTTTTTTTGGAACAATCCACAATGGGGAATTATACGGACTCTTTGACTCTTTTACTTGTTTTTCTACTTTGCCCCGTAGGTTGGTTGGGTAAGGATATGATTTTGTATATATCGGTTCTTCACTTGTTGTTCTAATTTCCGCTAATACAGTTGTGTCGATTGTCCGACTGTCGTAGACTGGTCCGAAAAGTTCCGAATATTTATTTATCATTTCCTTAACTTCATGTTCATAGGGGTTTTCTTGAATATTATTTATTTGTTTAGAGATATTTTGTTTTAGTGGCAGTACCACATCCTTGAGGGTTATTGTGTCATTTTTTCTATTTACGATTGCTCCCAATTCTTTGAGGGTATCATCGCCAATGATGCCATTTTTTATTGGGTAATGTAAAGAAATCAAAATTATTTGTAATACCTATACTTCCGAAGAATGGTCCACGTAATTTATGGGTTATATTTACTTGACCTGTGGCTGAGTGAACCTTAAAAGGACAGTCAAGTTTCTTTGAATTTTTTTTTAAGTTTTTCGGAGACAAAGTTTCTATTAGCTCCCGTATCTACAAGGAACTTCGCGATATCTCCGTTCTTTAAAGTTAGTTCTAAATAGGGTAGGGTAGACAGGCGTCTGTCATAAAATTTATTTCCTCGTCCTCTGTTTGTACATTAAATAGTTTTTGGGATTTCCTAGGGATATTGGAAGAATAATTGGATGGCCTCACTATAGGCGTATTGTTCGGTCGATTCATATAGTTTATTCTTCGTGAGTGTATTGAAGGGTCCACCTCCATAGGGATTGGTGGTTTAGGATTGGTTGGTCTGGGTGGTGGCGGTGCTTGATTTTGCATGTTTTTATTATAGATTAAATTTTTTTCGGCAGGGTTTAATACCCTAGGTACAAATATTTGTTTTGGATTCATTTGATGTTTTTGCATTTGATTAGAGCTACTTCCATTTTTTGTATATATTGAATAGTTTCTTAAGTTAATGTTTTAGATTTCAAGGCAGGAAGCGTATGCTTCGGGTAGGTTGCTGGGGCGTTGAATGACTAGCATTCTAGACAATTCGCCGTTTAGGCCTCTGATAAATATATCAAGGGCTCGATTCCTATAGGTCTCCAGTAGAACATTATTTGTTTCTCTTGAATAATCATGACTCTTTATTTTGTTTATTATCAGCGATAGTTGGTGATTGACTCTTGCGTAGAATTGCTCTACGCTGAAGTGTTTTTGGGATAAGGTTCCTAGTTCGTGTTCTAGAGTCCTAAGATCGCGTTTGTCTGCATAGTGTAGTGACAAACAATTTTTGATTGTTCCCCAATCATCATTGATGGCTCTATACAGTGGCTTTGTTCTGACTACTTCGTAGTCCTGCAAAACAGATTCGACGTTGTGGATCCAGGATGTGAATTGGATCGGATCTCCTTCGAATGTTGGGAGGTTCTTCACGCTGTCAGGTAATCTGCTAATTTCTATTAAGTCTGACTCAGTTAACTGAATATGGTTATTTGAAATAGAGTTTTCGTTATGGGGACTAATTCTACTTTCTAACTGATTTATCCTACTGCTTAATATTTTTGATTGTTCTATTTGTGCATTAACAGCACCTGTTAGGTGTGTAATAGCTTCTTGAATTTGCTCCATTGCTGTGGTTTACAATTTCGACTACTTATTGCTTTAACAATATGATACTTTATATATATTTATTGCTATTAACAATTTTTTAGATTTTTTTATATCGGGTATAAGTTTGCTGTTAACAATTTTTTAGATTTTATACTAATATCGGGTATAATTTTTATTTGCTTATTAAGATTTTTAATATATTATTTTTTTTATGTAAGCTTAATATTAACTTACAGTATTATCAGCATCAACTTTGTCATTCTCTTTGGACGGTCCACTTGGTCCTGTTTGAAGCGTTAGTCCTCTACTGGGGGGTGGATGACGTCACTCCAGGCGTTGATTTGGCGGCTTCTTGTTTCAGTTGCACACTTTATAAGTATTTTTAATTTGATTTGTCAAACACTTAGCTTTATTGTTTAACAAATCTTAAAATATGTCACGACACTTGACGCGCTTTTTGTTTTTGCGGCATTTTTTACACTTGTAATTTAAATTTCCGAACAAGGTTTTAAATACTGTTTTTAATGACTTATGTCAAACTCGACTGAACTTTTTATAAAAATTAAATTCCGTCGTTTATCCTTCTGGATAATGATACGAATATTTGTGCGTACGGATTCACTACTACTTACTACTTTTGGTGTAGGCAACTTCAAGTTTTTTAAAGTTCTCGGGCGCCAGTTAATGGTTGCCACCAGACGATTAACAACACGCTGGTTTGAATGGTGAAGTTGAACTCAAATTTATTTATTAAACACATTTCTTTTATACAAAATTTGCTTATTTACTATAAACTTACATATGTACGAATTCTTACTTACTAGTACTTATTTCTATATACTATATAATGATAACGTAAGCAACAATTATAGCGAAACAGCAAACCTCAGTTTGGTCGAGAAACGGCTCACATTGCGGCGGCATGGCTTCCGTTCTGGTTTAGTGCCGACGAAATGTGCTGTTGTTGTAATTTTTGGAAATTAACTTTATTGAGCAATGATATTGTATATTTACAGAATATTGCTGAATTGAATAATATCAGTATATTTTGCTAGCTATGACAACTTTGTTGTTGTACATTTTGTTAGCTATGCTACCTGTGATAACTTGTATAGCACCTTCAGTATTGACTTCTAAAGTTTATTGCTAAAGACCAATAACTTCAAATCACCCCACAAGGATTAGTCTCATGGGGTTAAATCGCAACTTCTTGGAGCTCATTCAATGCCACAATTTCTTGCAGTAATCGAATCTCCAAATTTTTCGTGCGATAATTTGGTTGTTATACGCATTTTGTGGTACGTAGTCTCGTCTACTTATTAATGAGAGGTCGTCAAAATAAATTTCTTCCAATTGCTGCTATTAAAAATTGGTTATTATCGATCTATACGAGTACCGCTCTCTATCCTGGCTCTTAGTGTTTATGTTGATACTATTAACTAGTGCTTTATAAAGAACTAGTTAAAGTAAATATCTACATGCAAGCGCGGAAATTTTCGCACAGTTGACATGGCGGCGTGTGAAATTTTTCACATTTCCTTTCTCAGAAAAAAACTAGCAAACGTGCAAACATTTTGAAGCCACCGAAGGCATTGCTAGGAAACACTTACGTGTTGTTTTGGAGTTTGCGGTGACTGTCGTCACTGAAATATAAACTCAAAATGGTGTATATTTGAGTTGAGTTCTAATTAGTGAAAAGTTATTTCACACACGATTGTAATTTCTTTTCCAACAGCAAATTTGCGTAATTATTCCCATGGCAGTTTTGCTTTTTGGCAACGTGTGAATTTGTTAGGGGTGCTGTTGATTTGACTGTTGTTTTTATACCCTCAATTTGAGATACTTCTTTTCTTTTTCTCAATTAAAATTTTTCTTCTCTCCATCCTTTCATTCAATACCTTTGGTTTATCATTTCTTTACCAAATTTTTTACAGAATAATGGGCCATTAGCATCGGCAAAATTACACCTTCACGCTGTTTAATATTTGTTTCCATCAAAGCTTTCTACACGTCGTCGTAATT
>CM050323.1:85160889-85201033 GCA_027475135.1 Bactrocera correcta | reverse complement strand
AACAGCAAAATTGCGTAAATATTCCCATGGCAGTTTTGCTTTTTGGCAACGTGTGAATTTGTTAGGGGTGCTGTTGATTTGACTGTTTTTTTTATACCCTCAATTTGAGATACTTCTTTTTTTTTTCTCAATTAAAATTTTACTTCGCTCCATCCTTTCATTCAATACCTTTGGTTTGCCATTTCTTTCCCAATTTTTTTACAGAAAAATTTGGGCCCATTAGCATGGGCAAAATTACAACTTCACGCTTCACACTAATATTTGTTCACACTAATATTTGTTTCCATAAAAGCTTTCTACACGTCGCACAGTGAGACAGCCCAATAGTAACCGCGGCAAAAAATGGTTTTTGACGTGTCGTCCAATTTGGATGAAATTTTCACAGTATATTAACAGATATATGAGTAACAATTCCCTGAAATTTCAGCCTCATAACTTCATTACTTTTTCGTCTAGAGCAAGTCAAAGTTGAGGTATGCCAACGCGCTTGAAATATGTTAGTTCAATATGTAATAATCAAAAGCTTATTTAAAAAAAAATACATAATAAATGTAACTTTAAAGTATTTTTTTAATTAATTCAGTTATTGTAGAATGAGTAAATGAAAAAATAAATTAAAAAAAAAAAACACAATTTTTTTTTCTTAACAACAGAATTGTGGTGCAAAAATTGAACTTTTTGCATTTTCAATGGCCTAGGAAATATAGAGCACCCCCTCGCCCTAGGTGCAGACTTATACCAAATGAAATTTTGAAATCTCAGCTTTCATTTAAAGTAGAGGACATATAGCAAAAGTTTGCAAAAGCACTTTAAACATACAAAAAACTACAAAAAGTACGTAACGCGCACATTCTGTCGCTATAGTATGTTAGCATGCAAACCATGTTTACAACTTTTTACTTTTTTTTTTTTTAAATTGTTTACTATTCACTTATTGTGCAAGAGAATAGTAATAAATTACATTTGTTTTTTGTTAGTTATTCAAAATTATGCTTTAAAGATCATTTATGTTTTAATAAAAATATTCTTTTTTACATAAATTTTATTTACGTTATTAATTTGATAGAAAATTTTTGTTGAAGGTCATTGACTTTGGGTTAGATAGTTGCATAATTTTTAATTTAAATTGATAGTGCAAGATATTGTTCTTATCTAAGTTGTGTTATGATCACTTTCTAATGTGGTTAGTTTAATTGTTATATTGTAGTCCCGCTTGTAGCCCTCAGCCTTATAATTGATGCTTCACTATCAAGACACCAATATGATGTTTTAAGAAGCTCTGCAAAAGAAATTGGTTGTGACATATTCCCACACTACAGAAAAATATTGGAAGTTAAAAAAAAATGCTATCCTGCAAATATTAAGGTTGATGAAATTTTTAGCAGTGTTGGATTACAAGAATTACTTGATCACACTGTTTCAAGAATTTTTCAAGCAAAAACAAAAACTGAGATTGATGAGTTTCCCAAAATGAGTTGAATTTAATAAGTAAATGGGGGTGTGATGGATCATCAGGGCACAGTGAATATCAACAACATTTCACCGATGAAAATGTTTCTGATAAAAATATGTTTTTAACATCTCTTGTTCCGTTAAAGTTAACTGATCTTTACAATGTTTTTTATTCGTGTTGGGAAAATTCAGTACCATCTTCAACAAGACTTTGCAGGCCTATGAAATTCGAATTTGTAAAAGAAACAGCAGATGTTATTAACAATGAAGTAAATCGTGTAAATGCAGAAATTAAAAATTTAAAAACGACAGAATTCGAAATGTTCAACAAAAATTTTGCGATATCTCATAGTTTAACTATGACGATGATTGACGGAAAAGTGGCAACAACAGTCAGTAAGAAATTTCTCGATGGCTGTTTGTTTCATATGTGGAGCAAAACCTAATGAAATGAATAATTTGGGTGCAGTTATTTTGAGAACAAATTCAGCTGAAGCATTGAAATTTGGAAATTTTGCCGCTACATGCTCGAATAAAATTCTGGGAAAGTATATTACATATCGGTTATAATAAAAGTTTCAAAGCGTGGAGGACAAATAAAAATACAAAAGAACAGAAAGAAGCTGTTAAAACAGAAATGAAAAAAATTTCAAATTAGTTCTGGGCTTAAAAGTCGATGTGGTGAAACAAGGCATGGGAACAACCAATGATGGTAATGTCTCTAGAAGATTTTTTGAAGATCCAGAAAAAACCGCTGACATAACTGGTGTAAATGTAGACTTAATTTACCGCTTTAAAATTATATTAAAAACTATAAATAGTAGTAAAAATATAGATGTTGGTAAAATTTCCCTACGTATTGCATGGACACTGCAAAATTATATGTAGAGCTTTATGGCTGGGACTACATGCCCACCACTGTGCATAAAGTTCTCATTCACGGCAGCAAAATGGTATCTGAGGCTATATTGCCAATAGGTTTGTTTGCAATTTTTTTTTTTGAAAATATTTTTTTTAAAATCTATTTTAAAATTAACTTTTTTTTTTCTACAGGAATGTTATCCGAAGAAGCGCAAGAAGCAATGAATAAGGAGTATAGAAACTGTAGGCTATTCCTTCTCGTAAAAATTCACGTATTTCTACGAATGAAGATGTAATGCACTATTTTCAAATATCATAGATCCTTATATTAATTCATTTAGAATGAGAAACAAATTGAAAAAATTAGAATACCATGATGATGTTAAAAAATTATTGATTGAATGAAAAAAAAAAAAATTGTTTTTTTTATTGCATTTCAATGGGAGGTGGGCGTATTAGTGGGCGTGTTATTGTAATTTTTGCATGAAACATTTTAAATGATATAAATTACAGTAATATAGAATTTGAAGATTGTATTTAATATATTTTAGAAAATATGGCACTTTTTATGTTGAGTTAGTATGGGTGATGGGGTTAAAAATGGGCCAAAGTTCAATTTTTATTTCAAATAATGTTTGTAACTATATAACATTCAAGTATACCAAAAATTTAAAGTTATACCTAAAGCATTTCGGACAATACGGCATTTTACAAATTTCGACTGTATGGCAGGTGGGCGTAAAAGTGGGCGAATTTTTTTAAATTTTTTTTTTTAAAAACTGGAATTGTCTAAAAAATAACCTATGCAAAATTTCAGAGCTCTACAATGACTCCTTGTATTTAATGCCGGCGTTGTCTCACTGTGCGTCGTCGGAATTTCAACAAAGCTGATTCTTGTCATCGCGTATTCTTCTTCTTTGCTTCTTGTCTTTACTCTCTCCCATTGGAATGACTTCCAGCACCACTGTGCTTAACTTCTTTAGCTGTCACAAAATTTCATCAAGTAAAGTTATGCTAGGGCAGCGCAGTGCAGAGCAGGCGAGAAAACTGTCAAGCTTTAACACCACATCTACAACATCAGCTAGAAAAATGACTGTAGCAAGCAAGTATAACTTAAAATTTAATATACTACTTGGTAGTAAAGCAGCTTTGCCCCATATGATTTCCGTATATGATTTTTCGTATATGTCTTCCTGTTGTCATTTAATATTTCATTGTTGAATGTATGTATGTATGAACGTTAAAGATTTTAAAATGTTAAAAAAAAAGTAACAATAACAGCACAATTTAATATAAAATTGTAATCTGAATATTTAAAGATCAAAATGAGATTGTTTATGAATAAAAAATTATTGGTTGCAATTTGATGTGAATATAATCACTGATGTGTGGTGAGGGTTATTCTGGTAGGACAATGAGCTACGCATAGACCTGTTTTAGTCCTTTGCAATACCAGATGGAGTTTAGTTACCACGTCCAAGAAAAGTAGTCATACTTTAGGATGCCAGCGCTTGACTCGAATTTCAACAGATTTTGTGGTCTCTTTATCAATACCTCTTCCAATTTATCATACCATGGGGACTAGGGTGTGCCTCTTTCAAGTTTTCTGTTTTCCATATAAATAACATGAAAAAAAAAATTATTTTTTTTTGTGGTGGTTATTGTGCGGAGGTTTTATATGTGCACGCGATGGCTCCCAGTAGGGATGGTAAACTAGATTCCAATTCTACTCGATAATCGAGTTTTCTCGTAAAATAATCGATTTTTCACACTTCAGGGCAAGGTTTCCAAAATGGACTCATTACTGGTCAATTTCTACTCTCCCTGTGTCCAAGGATGCCTGCGATTTTGTAGCCAGCATCAAGCTATTTGGCTCGTCTTCTTTTGGGGAGTCTGCGTCCATGTCTCTTTTTTTAGTGCGTAGAACATATTCCACGTACGAGGCAATTATTTTCCAGTTTTCGCTGCTAGATACCATTTTTTCTAAGAGATTTTCCGCACTTAGTTCTCCGGTTTGTTTTGTACAGTCCTTCGTGCTTCTTTCCACCGGCGGCACTTGTTTTCTGTTTTCCATATAAATAACATGGAAAAAAAATCATTTTTTTTTTTGTGGTGGTTATTGTGCGGAGGTTTTATATGTGCACGCGATGGCTGCCAGTAGGGATGGTAAACTAGATTCCAATTCTACTCGATAATCGAGTTTTCTCGTAAAATAATCGATTTTTCACACTTTAGGGAAAGGTTTCCAAAATAGACCCATTACTGGTCAATTTCTACTCTCCCTGTGTCCAAGGATGCCTGCGATTTTGTAGCCAGCATCAAGCTATTTGGCTCGTCTTCTATTGGGAGTCTGCGTTCATGTCTCTTTTTTTAGTGCGTAGAACATATTCCACGTACGAGGCAATTATTTTCCAGTTTTCGCTGCTAGATACCATTTTTTCTAAGAGATTTTCCGCACTTAGTTCTCCGAGTTTGTTTTGTACAGTCCTTCGTGCTTCCACCGGCGGCACTTGAAAATGGTATGGTTAGCATCGTCTAGTGGTTCGTCTCCATAAATACATGCTGGGCTTTCTGCTTTTCCCATGTTGTATAGGTATTTTCGCAAATACCCGTGACCGGACAGCATCTGTGTTATACAGTAATTTGCCTCTACCTCGCCGTGTTTTTTACTGTGCCACTTCTCTATTTCTTTAATCAGTTTGGCGGTCGATCTTCCTTTGCTCTCCCTTGTCCACCGATCTTGCCAGAGTTCAAGAGTTTGCTTCCTCGCCTGTTGTCTTGTGGCCATGTGTATTTCTCTTTCGTCTTTCTTCCATAGCCAGAGTTGTCTTCTCCCCTTTGCGAGAAGGTCTTTTGGGATGACTCCGTTTATCACTAGCACTGCGGATTCGGATACAGTGCGGTACGCCGAGGCGACTCTCAGGGCTGCGGTTTTCTGCACTTTGCCAGCACTTTTCGTCTATGTTCTACATTTAATGTATCGGCCCATATTTCGCTACCGTATAGTAGCACTGACTGTGTTGTGTCCATAAGCAATTTCCTTCTACTTGCAAGTGGGCCTCCGTTGTTTGCCATAAGTTTTGATAGGACCATGTTATATTGGCTGACTTTTTTGCAGCATGTTGGATTTGAGCCCAGTACGTCAATTTTTTGTCCATACTTATTCCTAGGTATTTTAATGTTTTCTTCGTTTTAATAGTTTCTGAATGAACTTGCATGTTTTTCTCCAGCGGGATATATTTCCTAATGAGCAGGATCAGTTCTGTTTTTTCAGCAGCTAGGCTGAGGCCGTGTGAGTCCAACCATGTCTGTGTTCGCAGCATAACTTGTGTCAGTCTGCGCCTGGCCATGTCGATATTAAGCGCGGTTATGACGGCGGTGATGTCGTCTGCATAGCCTACGAAGAAGCAATCGTCAGGCATTTCAACTTTTAAAATTCCGTCGAAGCTGGCGTTCCATAGATCTGGTCCAAGTATAGATCCCAGCGCTGTTCCAGAGGTTACTTCCTTACTTTGTGGGCCGTCATTCGTGTCGTACAGTAGTTTCCTGTCTTTAAGATAGCTTCGTAGCATTTTCATCAAGTAGAGGGGCGTTTTGAAGCGGCTTTCTAGTGCGTCGATCATATTTGCCTATTTTGCGCTATTTAATGCATTCCTTATGTCAATTGTTGCGAGGAGGACTATTGGTCTCGAGAAGTTGTTCTTTCGCTGAGCTTCCTCCACGCTGCGCACGACGTCGTCCACAGCTCCGATGGTGGACCTGCCTGGTCTGAAACCATGTTGTCGCTCTGATAGGCCTCCAGCATCGTTTATGGCGGCTATGATGCGGTGTTTCAGAAGTCTTTCTAGCAGCTTTCCTGCTGTATCTAGTATGCATAGAGGTCGGTATGCTGATCGTGTTCCTGGGTCTCCTTTACCTTTGCTTATTAGGGTTAGATGCTGCCTCTTCCATATTTCTGGAAAAAAGCCCTAATTCAGACATGCACTATACATGGATAGTAGTAAGTGCAGGCGTTCCGTAGCGCTTAGCTTTAACACTTCCACTGGTATCCCGTCACGCCCAGGGGCTTTTTCGGTCTTTAGAGTATTTGCTGCAGTGTTCATTTCCTCTAAAGTGAAAGGCGGAGCTCTCTTGCTTATGTTCTGGTGGATCTCTTCCCAGATCATGGGTGTTTACGATGTTCTCCATAGCTGCGGCGTTTAACTCAGGGGTGGACTGTTTTGCTCCGAGTTTTCTCATCACGATCTTGTATCCAAAACCCCACGGATTTTAATTTATATCGTTACGTAGCTCTTCCCATTTATCTTTCTTCGTGTTTGCTATTGCGTCTTTCAGCTCAGTTTTCGCAGCTATATATTCCATGTGCTTCTTTGTTTCTTCCTCTTCTTCGGGCTCTTGCATATCGTCGTCTTTTGAACAGACAAGTTTGTCTAATGTTTCGGATTTCGTCCGTCCAACAGTAAATTTTCTTTCTTTGGATGTCCGCTTTTTATTTTTGGGGATTGCTACTTTACATGCCTCAGTGATGGTGCTTAGAGTTGCTTGGACGATCAGCCTAGCTGCGCTATTTGCGGGGTATTTTGGTGGGTTTTCATCTATGGCTGCGAGAAGGTTTTCTGAGTCTAGCTTGGAAGCGTTCCATTTACGTGTTCCTCTTCTTATCGTCGTTGCTGGATTTTTATCTGCGCCTATGAGGTAGGATATGTATTGGTGGTCGCTACCAGTAAAGTCTTCCAAAACTTTCTACTCGCGCAGCTGGCTTGCGAATCCTTCGGACACCAGCGTCATACCGAGGGTTGTTCCGTTGCATCCTGGCCTTCTGAAGGTAGTTTGGGATCCACTATTTGCGACGATAAGACCTAATCTAGCCGCCATGTCGAGAATTTTCCGTCCCTTTCAGTTTGTAATCGGTGTGCCACATTCCGTGGCCTTGGCATTGAAGTTTCCGGCTATGAATACGTGACGGTTTCTTTGTCGTGTAGCATCCTCTATAACATCGAGCTTTGCTGGGAAGTCTGTGATAGGGTCGCTTGGTGTCAGGTAGCAACTTATTACCGTAAGGCTTTCGTTTTCTATCCAGACAAACCCGTTTCCTCTCCCGCTGTTTGTTGTTTTTAAACTACTTTTTTCCGTTTGCCATATTGAAGCTGTGCGGTGATGTCTTCCAGCCATGTTCCATTTTTCTCTATACGACTCGCATGTAAAGACATCAGATTTTCAATAATTAAAGGCAATTTAAAATAACTTGTTTAGAGATCAGAGTTGATTGTACTAAGATGAAATCTACAAGCAATACGTATATATATATATATATTTGCAAACATAGACGCATTCAATCTTCAGCCCGTTTCAAAAAAAGCTGCTTAACGACGTCAAATAACGCAGACTATTACAAGGAAATCGTTCGAAAAGTGGTGTGTGCGGGAAAAAAATGTTCGCTGCCTTAGCAATGAACGCACGTACGAAAGTCATAAAAAATTGTATGCGAGTCTTCAAAGAGTGTATCTCTTCATAATAACAGTTCATATTTGTGTTAGGAATAAATTAGCACTTCCACACATACATATGTATGCCTGTGCGATGTAAGTGCGTACATGGTAAAGAGGTTATGCGCCAGTAAATTGTTGTCTTAAGTGAGTTTGGTCACAATTTTGCCGCTATCGTCTTGTGTTATAGTGTTTTATTTTATTGAACATTGCAAAAGACAGTAAATTGTCAGAAAAAGAAAACACAAACTGCATTTTTTGGTGTGTGCTTGTAAAAAAACAAATTAAATATTCAGCTTGAGAGGGCAGCCTGATATAGAAGCTTCAAAAAATCGATTTTTTTGGCTTAAATCTCTTTAAATATATCTAAGAATATGTCCCCAAAGTTATAAATGGAAATGCAAAACATGTTCGAAACTGGAAGGAAAATAGTGACCGAGCGTCTAGCAGATATATGAGCGATTGGGCAGAAAGCGAAAATTTTTACGCGCGATTTCTCTGTCTTTCATTTTTACGATTTTACTGAATTGGCGGGCACGATAGAAAAAAACTTAACGTCGGATCGAATTGTGGCAAAATTCATTATCTTTGGGATTAAATTATCTTCTATATAGACTAAAAAAAAGCAAAGAATAGTCATTGTTTGTCGTCGCGCAAGAATTTTTGCGCTCGAACGAATAGCGATGAAAATCGAAATAGAACAAAAGGGCCGAATGCGTGTTGTTTTGTTCACGTTATAAAAGCGAATGAAATTTATTTAAGCATTTGTTACATATAATGTTTGACAGGATTGCAGAGTGCGTAAATTTACAAAAAGTAGTAGGTGATGCCACTTAATTATCAGGTGGCGCTCTGAGCGCTCTGAACATACTCCCCCCAATGGCGAGTCATACCGCCAGCTAAATGATCATCGATGGGAAGAGCGCACAATTTAGAGATGGCTCTTTTGCAAATACCATTGGCCGTTTTAACTTCAGCTACACGAACTTTAGAATCGTTCCCCAGGAAAACCTTAGTGACTCTTCCAAGCAGCCATTTGAGTGGCGGCAATGCTTCATCCTTGATAAGGACAAGAGTTCCAATTGGGATATTGTTCTTTGGATATCGCCATCGTGAGCGTTGTTGCAACAGTGATAAATATTCGAAACTCCATCTCTTCCAAAAGGTCTGTTGCATGAATTGTATTTGCTGCCAGTTGCTCAGTCGACTGGTGTTTATTGTTGAAAGGTTTGGTTCTGGTAGAGACGTTAGTGGTGCACGTATAAGGAAATGGCCTGGTGTGAGAACATCTAAATCATCGGGATTTTCTGTAATTGGACAAAGTGGTCGAGAGTTAATAACTGCTGAGATCTGACATACGAGTGTTCTAAGTTCATCAAATGTGGGTACTGCAGACCCAACAATTCGCCAGAAATGGAATTTCGCTATTTTAATTGAGGCCTCCCAAAGCCCTTCGAAATGAGGAGACCGAGGAGGAATAAACTTCCAGTCAATTCCTTCAAGAAGGCACTGCCGATAAACTGCTTCAACATGTTGCTGCTTGAGAAATTGTTGCTGTAATTCTGCCATTTCATTTCTTGCTCCAACAAAGTTTGTTGCGTTATCAGACCAAATGATCTTTGGTTTTCCACGAGTACAATAAAAACAACGCATTGCAGCTAAAAAGGATTCAGTTGATAGGTCCTTTACGACTTCCATATGAACAGCCTTCGTAGTAAAACATATGAAGAGACTTATGTAACACTTCGTTGATAGTCTGCTTCTTATTTCAGATCTGTAGTAGAACGGTCCGCAATAGTCAACTCCGGTGATTAAAAAGGGCCGACTTTGACGTACGCGGTCTTCTGGTAAGTTTCCCATAAACTGTTCGCAAATCTTGGGTCGTAATCTGAAACATCGCACACACTTGTTTACTATGTGACTCACCACCTTTTTGCCTCCCAGAGGCCAATATTGTTGTCGAATTGCAGCAAGTAATGCTTGGGGTCCGGCATATATATTCTGATGGTGAAAATGTGTTATAATAGATTCTGTTAGGGGATGTCCCTTGGGTAGAATGATTGGATGTCGTGAATGGTAATCCAATAATGCATTTTCTAAACGACCACCTACTCGAATAAGTCCAAATGAGTCTAAAAATGGTGACAAAGACGCTAATTTACTCGACGTACTTATTGGCACAGACCTTTTAAGATCCTTGTATTCAGAAGAAAAATTCACTCTTTGCACCATACGAAATAAATACCAGGTTCCTTGTTGAATATGTGTTGTATCGAGAATACCAGAATGGTTCTTTTTGATGAACATGTGTACGTATTACGTACTACGTAACCATATATGCGCTGCATTCCTGTAAAGGAGTTTATATATTTACAATCAAGTGATATATCAGTTACTGAAGCTGACGAAAGTAATGCATTTTTCCGCCGTTCAGGTAAATTTCTAACGCGAATACTACTTTCTGGCCAATTTGTTTTCAAATCAAGCAGAAATGAGGGTCCAATTTTCCAAAGTGAAGAGTTTGATAACTCTATGGGCGATGCACCTCTCGACAAGATGTCTGTAGGGTTCAGATGTGTTGGTACATACCGCCACTCCATGCCATTAGTTAAATGCTGTATACTTGTAATGCGATTGGCGACAAAAATATTAAAACGTGAAGGCTCCTCTTTGATCCATGACAAAACCGTTGTAGAATCCGACCAGCAAAAGAACCGACAGTTAAATATCCGTAAATTGTGTATAGAGTGAATTACTTGAGCCAGAAGCGCAGCTGCACATAACTCTAGTTTAGGAACTGTGACCGTTTTTAATGGGGCAACCCTTGATTTCGAACAGAGCAACGTGGAATGTGCATGTCCACCTAAACGAGATACTACGTAGATACAGGTGCCGTAAGCTGAGAGATTGGCATCACAAAATGCATGTAACTCCAAGCTAGAATTTGGTAAGCCAACATATCGCGGAAAAGTCATATTTCCTATAATAATAAATTCATCGTAAAATTGAAGCCATGCTGATTGATAAGTCATTGGTAGACTTTCATCCCAATCGATCTTCTCCACCCACAGTCGCTGAAGGAATATTTTTGCCTTGCACACTATGGGTCCAATTAATCCCAATGGATCATAAAGTTGAGCAATAACCGACAAAACTGAGCGCTTAGTAATTTTTCTATTGTTTTGGCGAGAAGTAAATGAAAATATCAGCATCGGAATTCCATTGAAGTCCAAGCGTCTTTGTCGAAATACTTCCATCATCGAATTTGATTAATTTCTCTTTATCTGTATCCGGCACATTGCTAAGCACTTCTGGTTTATTTGAACACCATTTTCGAATTTTAAAGTTTCCTTTACCTAACAGATCAGGGGTTTGTTTCATTATTTCTTTTACTTCTTCAACGGTGTGAGCACCAGTGATTAAGTCGTCGACATAAAAATCGCGTTGAATTATTTTGGAACCAATGGGGTATAAAACTGCTTCATCGACCGCAAGTTGATGCATAGTGCGAATAGCCAAAAATGGTGCAGACTTTGT
Organism: Bactrocera correcta; assembly: GCA_027475135.1. NCBI lineage: Eukaryota > Metazoa > Arthropoda > Insecta > Diptera > Tephritidae > Bactrocera > Bactrocera correcta. The sequence goes on along the minus strand of CM050323.1, from coordinate 85,189,697 downwards.
CCCATAAGTAACGATATCGAGTTTAAATATTTTTATGTCATCTTTTGGATCGTCCTCCAAAGTATGCATTGCAAGTAATTATCAGGTGTGGTGACTCGAATGCACCGATACATTTTGCAAATGTCTCCGGTTAGGGCGACCGGATTTGCACGAAAACGAAAAAGAGTATCGGCTAACTTTGGTTGGATGGTTGGACCTGCCATCAGCGCATTGTTCAATGAATAACCAGTTGTAGTCTGTGCTGAGCCGTCGAATACGACTCTAAGTTTTGTTGTTGTGCTATCGTTTTTGAACACGCAATGATGTGGAATAAAATATGTGGGTAGCGATGATATTGGCTTCGATACTGGAGACATGTGTTTAAGTTCGAGATATCTCATAAAAGATACGTATTGTATTTTTACTTCCTTATTACGTTCGAGACGCCTCTCAAGAGTTAGAAACCGTCGTAACGCTTGCTCGTAGGAATCACCAAGAAGGCTTATACTGGGCTTTAGAGGTAAGCGAACCGAATATTCGCCTGTCAGCAAACGACTGTAGTTTGCCTTAAAGTGATCTTCACAATCGAGTTCCTCTCTTGTTGCCTTACTAATGGGCTCAAAGCTGTTGTCTATTTCCCAAAATGAACGCACCAGTTCATTGGTAGATGGATGACCTGCGTCACACTTAAGCGATGTTGTTACGGTTGTCGTAAGCGATGATAGCTTTGGCGATGTGCTTTGGCCACCCGATACGATCCATCCAAAACGAGTTTTTTGGAGAATATCACTGATTTCGAGTGGATAGTTTGGCTGATTATCGGTGATTGTTGAAGTTACCGCAGATTCTAAATTGGCACTGAAGCTGTTATGTACAGAATGTATTGAAATGTTGACGCTAGAATTAACAATAAATTCCGAATCTCCGATACCGAAAACTACTAAAGACGATTTTGATTTTTTAATTTGTAATTGATTTGCTAATCTCGTCGTTATAACGTTGAGTTGTGATGCAGAATCGAGGATCGCGCGACATGGTATTAGCGATCCGAAACTGTTGCGAACGAAAACAATAGCAGTTGCAAGAAGCACACATTCAGTTGAACAAGAGCGTGACAGAGGTGAAGGTGAGCGACTTTCTGATGTCCTTGTGACGAGGACAGCTGGCTGTGATGGACCAGGTGTGGTTTCTAAAATACCAGTTACGGCTTGGTGGACTTGAGTAAAATGCAGCAGGGTATGATGCTTCATTGAGCAACAACGACTTGTAGAGGATTTACATTGCTGCACCTGATGTCCTGGTTTGAGACAGTTTATGCACAGATGTGCTCTTTTGGCTTCCTTCCACCTGTCACTTGGACTCAAACTTGCGAATAGTGGGCACGTGTACACAATATGATCATGTTTTTGACAAATCGCACAGCTTTTGGTGGAAGTCTTAGAAACAACAAATGCATTTTTACGATACTTTGTATTGCTCACCTGTGTGCTAGGTGTTTTTGTTACCATAGCATGAGTCACATTTTCTAATGTTTGACATCTCCTCTGCAAGAACGTAGCCATATCCGTCCACGTGGGCAACTCGTCAACTGGAACCTTTTCTTCCCATAATGCGTGTGTTTCGGGATCCAATTTCTGTGCAGCGATATACTGAAGCAAACAATCAGCTATTTGTTCGAATGTACCCAACGAATGCAAGGCCCGAACATGCGATACTAATTTGTGCACCAGCGAACGCAACTCTCCTGATTTCTTGTCAGTGCTCACCCTCTGTAATCCGAATAGCTCTTGAATGTGAGCCTGAAAAATTAAACGTCGATTACTGAATCTTTGACTAAGTAATTTCATAGCAATTGTGTAGTTTTCGTCACGCATTTCAAGTGATTGGATAGTATCCAGTGCTGCTCCCTTTAGGCATGAACGAAGATGCTGGAATTTTTCCAAGTTTGACAATTCTGTGTCCTCGTGTACTATGGTTTGAAACATGCCAAAAAAGTTCGGCCAATCTGTATACGCTCCTCCAAATGACAGTAGCTGCAACTGCGGCAGACGAGACTTTGGTTGTTTCATCACAATGACCGATGGTTGCTCCTGTAAAGGTTGATGTCTCGTAGATGACTTTACTTGAGGATCCAACTTGTTTAACTCCCTGGTAAACGCTGCCTTAACTCTGATGAAAGTCGCAGCGAATTCATCGCGAGTGGTAGTTTTAACATCAGGGTCCTCTTCCTCCAAATGTGACTGCGTTAATTCGAATTGATGTTGAATACGATCGAGCTGTTCTGATCTGACGGACAGCTCTGCATGATCCATGGAATTAAGTTCTTCCATGCCAAGTGGTGTTGAATTTAACTTGCGTAAAATGGCTTCACTTTTTCTTTTTAAGAACGACATTTTTTTTTTTTAAACTTGTATGATCTGTCGAATGTTACGAGGTAACTGTTTGCACGGCAAACTGTTTATATGAATACGGTTTAAATGAAACTGTTCAAATAAATTAACAGTTGAAGTTCGTGATATATATGTATATTTGTGCACGGCAAAATAGGAGAAAAAACTACGAACAACAAAACTATTAACCGCGATGAGTTAACCGTAGGATCTGGTGATCTGTACACGGTACTGCGAAAGAAGCAACAAAATATGCAATGTAACTGCACGCGGTATCACGTCGGGGTCACCAACAAATGTTTGTCGTCGCGCAAGAATTTTTGCGCTCGAACGAATAGCGATGAAAAGCGAAATAGAACAAAAGGGCCGAATGCGTGTTGTTTTGTTCACGTTATAAAAGCGAATGAAATTTATTTAAGCAATTGTTACATATAATGTTTGACAGGATTGCAGAGTGCGTAAATTTACAAAAAGTAGTAGGTGATGCCACTTAATTATAAGGTGGCGCTCTGAGCGCTCTGAACAGTCATGTTTGATCATATTTTTAAATAATTGTAAATGATAAAGTTTTACTTTTTGAAGTTTAAGTCGAGATCGCTGTCCCGGCGGATACTGCGTCGAATATTCTCAGAGCTAGACTGTTTTTTTTTTTTCATTCGGACGACATGAACTAGCCAGCTTAACCGCTGTCTCTTAATTTGCTGAACTACATACAAGTATGCCGTCAACTGCAGTATGCGCTGTTGACAATGTGCAAGAGACCATAAATCTTCGGTAGAATCTTTCTCTCGAAAACTCATATTGCCAAGTAATCGGACATTGTCAACTTCTTGGACTTTGTTCGTCAAGAGAGAACTTTGTTGCTCAATTGCCTACTCAGTCCAACCTGTTGGCAAGAGGTATTCTGCGCTGGATGTCGAGAATGACGTTGTTGTTGGTGTGGATACTTTTTCCAAGATGTACGAACTTATCTACAACCATACCAAGCTCAGGCATACCCTTACAGGAGCACCTCTTTTCTTGCGAATATCTTTTCATGAGTCTTTTCCAAGACCTAGCGCATGGTGAATGTTTGGCCAGTTCTTGATTTTCCAGGCCTAAAGCCACACTGATAAGATCCAAACAGTTTGTTGATGGTAGCTTAAAGAATTAACACAATATGCGATTTCTAGGAGACTTATCCCATGGTAGTTGGTGCAGATTGTGGGGTCTCTTTGTTTGTGCATTGGACAGAGCACACTTAATTTCTAATTGTTGGGAATGCTTTCGTCCGACCATACAAAGAAGATGATATATGCTCCTTCTCCGCCGTGTTTGATTAACTTGGCCGGCAATCTATCGGCCTACGGCCCTTTGTTACGTGAGGAAGATTTAAACACCGAAATGTATATAAAGAAGCTGTATACAAATTCAAGCAAGCAGAAAGAGCAAAAGTCCATGAAGCCACCAACGGACTCCAAAATGCCTATACGATAATTGGGTGGAAATTGGGCTCGAAGTGACGAGGAAAAGGCTAATTGTTTTGCAAATCACCTAGAAAAGGTATTACCTTTAAGACTTCACCTCCTGAAATTATTGGAATCATCAAAGAACTTAATCCAAAAAAGTCGCCGAGATATGTTAATATTTCCCCAAAAATGTTAATTGAGTTACCAATTATTGCTGTAGAGGTGCTCTCTTTGCTCTTCAATGCAACTCTTAATTTCGGATACTATCCAATTTCATGAAAAAAGTCGCAGATTATCTTGATAGCTAAACCTGGTAAACAGACCAATCAGACTGTTCTGTCCTGTCTTTCACTGTCACTTTAGAATATTAGCCGAGCACTTAAGGTCTGTCGAAGAATGGCTAGCAACTGGCGTATAAATGTGAATGAACAAAAGTGTAAGTATGTTACGTTTTCGCTAAGACCAAAAATGTGTCCGGCAGTAAAATGAACAATATTTTAGTACCCCAAGCGAATGTAGTAACATACATATCTTGGTATTCACCTAGATAGAAGGCTCACGTGGAGAAAACACATCTCTAGTAAAATAACATGTATAAAGATTAGAGCTGCAAATTTGAATTGGCTTTAAATAAAAGCTCTAAATTTAGCCTAGACAACAAAGTGCCCTTATGTATTTGGATGTATGGTATTTAACTGTGGGGTATGACCTGTGTAACTGATATTGATATAATACAAAGGTTTCAATCGAAAATGCTTAGGGCAATCACGTGTTCACCATGGTACATGCGTGATGCAAATATCCATAAAGACTGTGGTATTCCTATCCTAAAAGACGAAGTAGAAGAGAGCAGAATTAAATATACATCTATAAGTAAACTACCTGCGATCAAGCACGTCTTTAAAGAAGAGATATGCCTGCATACTAAAAAGCAACGTATCACCAAAATAGCTCAGTCATTTGCTTGAGGCTGTCTAGTTTTTAAATAGATTTAACATTTTATAACTTATTGTTAGGCTTTAACAAAAAACGCAGATCCAAAAAATAAAATAATGTCTTTATGGTCGGCCAATGGAACTTCTGCTTCACCGTCATCGATTGGGGAACATATGTTATTGCTTCTTCTAAATTACTGTTTGTACTTATATTTTACATTTAATTATCTCTCTATTCTGCAGAACTTCCCGGTATTTTTTGTGTAGCTTCTATGCTGTAACGAACATTTTTTTGTTGATAGATATTAAATAACATATAACTTAACACGTTTTAAATTTAAGTATTTTAGTACAATAGCAAATAAACTTGTAGTTCTTTTCTTGAAAAAAAAAAAAAAACAAACTTGCGGCAAAATCAGTCTTCAATGTTAAAGTCAGAATTTCAAAAGCTGTAATAATTGGCATGGAATAATTTAAGTGTGTAGGAAGTTGAGGAGAAAAGAAAGAAAAAAGGAACAAAGAGCTAAACAAGGAAAAATTATCTGTCATCTACATTAAATTATGTAATGTTGATATATGGTAAATAAACAGAGACAAAACCTACTTTGAAAGTGTAGAAATGAAATTATTTATACATACTCTTGCGGAAACCTTGGTTCTCGGATAATCGCATTTGAGTTTCATTCGGAATTTCGTTGAATTTATGTTAAAGCTAAATTTTTTAAATGCAAAAAAGGTTTCTACAAATCTAATTTTTAATTGTGTTAGTTGATTCTTTGTATCACAAAACAATAGAAATTACCACTTGAATTGAATTACCAACGTATGTGCAATCTAACTGACAGTTTTTGAAGAACTGTCATTCAAATCAGTCTGGAAATGTTAACGATTGTTATTGAATGCTTAATTTTAAACATGTATAGTATACCATGGGATTTTAGGCACGGACATTTCAACATACATACATATTTTAAATTTGATGTGGTGTTCAAGCGAAAAAAATTTAACAAATAGAAATACAAGGCTGTCTTTGACTTTCTTTGATAATAATATATTATCGCTCCAGGCTAGTGAGTGAAATATTTACCAAAAACTACCAGACACTTATAGAGTGTCACTGTATTTAGCTTTACGCATACCGCATTAATTTCTATTTACTGGGTGTCTAGGACGAAAGGCTTAAGGGGCACAAACGGCCAAGCAGAATGTATTAAAAGCAAAAGGAAGATTTATTTACTAAAAAACTTCCACGCGGATGAAGCGAACTCAAATCAAATGCTGGTAGAACTAAAATCTTTAATACATCTCAATCTAATGATCTTATGCTACTCTCATACAGAATTTTGGTGACACTTACAACAAAAGGTCCAATTAATTTTGTTCAGTTTGTTGCAAAAATATATCACCCCCATGTAAAAATAATTATCTGCTTTAGTTATCAGGTTCCTGAGCTTCACCTTAAACAATTTATAGCCTAACCACAGAAATGCATAAAAGCATCTGCCAACTTTTTCCGTTATTAGTGAATTTTATGTGTCTCTATGAGTATATTGTGTCGTATATATGCCCTAAAAAGGCATTTAATGTATGTAGTAACTAATGACGTGGCAATTCGAAGCAAAGCAGTCAACATACGCATCCGTACATAAATAAATTTAAAGTCCTGAAAGAAATCATTCAAAATATGTATTTTCTTTGGAAAACTCGTTCGTATGTATACTTTAGGAATAACGGACAGTTTTATGGTAGGACAGTCTGATTTTTTTTTATGTTCGTTTTCATGAGTTCATTTTCAATATACCTGTTAGATAAAGTCTCACTCTCCCACTCAGTTCCTTATTCAGTCATTTGCACTCACATATGAATACAGTTTATTAACTTGGTCACTTAGCAAAATCTGAGTGAAATATTTATTTTAAGCTGAATTCGAATTACGTAGTACACAGGTCACATTATATGCGGTGAATTTTGTTAGTCACACTCTCATTGAGTGTAACTCAGTCAGACCGGTGGTAAACAAAACTGACCTATATTAAGCTAATTTAGTTTCACATCGGTATTTTAAAAAATAGTTTTCTCGAATATTTCAGTTAGAGTAGTAACATACTAGTATTAATTAGACTGTTACAATATCTGCAGCATAACAGTAGCAATATAGTTCCATGCCCCACTTTCTATGTACACAAACTATATTCCCGCCAAATTTGGACTTTGTTCATCGAGGGAGGACTTTACATTTACTGCATTTGTTGGACAATATTTATGTTGAAGAGAGATGAGAAGTTATTCTTCAACAAATGCGGTTTAAGTTTATGCTCAGTTATATTAAAAATCTCTTTCCGAGTGTCCAGCTTATCCTGAATGAAAGGTTGCGTTTACTTTTACTTGTACTATACTGGTGTTTGTATAAATTTGCGACATACATTAGCTACATTTTAACGCAAATTTAAGAAATCTTATTAAATACTTGACTAACTTGTTAATGGCTATTATAAAAGTATATATCTTTATAGCTTAAAAGTATTGCAAATAAAATAATAAATAAATAATTTCAATGAGTTGAAAGTCGGTCGAACACTGTACATAATATAAAAAAAATTTAATTTATTTATTATAGACTTTTTTGAAAGTTCAAAAGTACAGAATAAAGCACTTAATAAATATAAATGCAATAATGTTTTGTTAGAAAAAAAGGCCACCATTAACAGCCCAGTAGATGTAAACAAGTATATTCCTAGTATCTCGAAAAATTTTTATTTTGGCACATAATTAGGTATGCTCCTACCAATGCGGTCTCATCTCTTCTACGTACCATGTCTTTACGTAATTTGTGCCGATGTTCTTATGGTAACGATGTTATTTGATGCCGTTGTTATTGGTTTTCATGACTTGACTGGTTTCAATTTATTCTTTCTTGCTTGTCTGAAACGCCGTAGAGATGAAAAATCGTGAAGAGTTTCTCGAGGATATTTGGGATGATGCATCTATAAATCTATTGGTTGAGAAAGTTGAGTATAAAATATATAAGAAAAAACATATTTTGGGTTTAAACAATAACTATTTAACACTATACAATCATATGCATTCAAGAGAATGTTTTAAGAAAATTTGTTCCAACAATTAGTTCAAATTTAACCAGATATCTTAATTGAGAGTAACTCACAACTCTACTATGGAAACAAATTTTGTTGGTGTTACATTTACACATACATCATGTATCTACATACTACCATATCTACTTTGCAAGCTAAGTGGCTGGATTTCAAAGACCAAACTTTATTTATGTAATTGGATCGTCTGAATGAAGAAATCGCTTAACAGCTCTTATACATCAGGTTTCAATCAGTAGGAGAACACCAGCCCTTGCACATAAATTGTGACTTGCCAGATGCTTTGGGAGCTTGGTTTGGAATTTCTTAGGTATCCAACTCATACATAGTTGGAAGATACGCATTTTTCAGATAATATTGGTTTACTCATAAATAAATAAAATCTTTAAATACTATTTTATATCCCTCTTATGTTCACATTGAAATTTACAATTTATTGGGTGAATATTTTAAGCATCATAATAAGGAGTTTTTCAATAGGAACGCTACAAAGGTAGACCGACATGAACAGCAAACGACGCTCTTTTGACATTTCTCTTCAGTAAGTTTCACCATTTTATTATGGAAAGATATCATATCCAACATCGAGTCGAAATTATTAAAATATATTAACAAAATTTGGAGTCAGTGGCCTCCTACGTACCAAGGTAATAGTGTAAATTTGTTAATTGAGTTAAATGCTTGCAAAATAGGATTTTATGGGCGCAAATTTTATTTTTACTTGAATTCAGTGAACATATTTTAGTGTTAATAGTGGAAGAATATTTGAAAATATCACATAAAGGTTTCGTTTCAAAATTCTAAATTGGGAGTTCTGAATTTTGAAGGCATATTTAAATTAGTTACATTAATTAATGTTTAAAGATACATGTAAAGATACAAAAAGGGCTGGATTTGAGCATCTTTATCTGCATTTGTATGGCAAAGTTCGTTGACACTCTATCGATGGAAATGTCAAAAACAGCAGCAAAAAAAATTCTGAGAAAAAACAGGAGAAGATAACCCAGTGTTGATAACCATTTAAAATTTGCCGTCTGTCAAGAGACTCACTAAATAAATTTGCCTCAAACATTTAAACGACTTAGGCATACCTGCAGAACAACATATACATATGTATAAATAAATAAACACCTGTAAATAATGTCAAGCAACTCACTTGAAATCTTATGCATATATCGTTAAATAAATACCTTTACCACTTAGTACACCCCAAATAAACTTTCGAATATGCCTATTGTGCACTTGACGGGAAGCCCAAGCAGCGCTTTTTGGTGTTATTGGTTACTTGTTGACGTTGACAAAAAAAACCATGCTTAAAGAGTTTTCCAATAGGCCGCAAATGTACAGTATAGCTTGAAAAGTTTATATCTCATGACGAAAACATAACGTAAGATCGCCAAGCCTAACTCAGCAAAAAGTAGTAACAAATGATTTAATGAATATGCGCAGGGTATTTTGAGTACTTATCAGCGACTAAATATTATTTTACCAATAAATGAATGTGTTAATAGGGGAGCAATTATTGAGCCATTTAATCTTCGCGTAATAGGCATAGGTTTGATTTAAAAATATTTTATGTGTGCTATATATGGTAGACTGTTAATTAGTTTTACTTATGTAAGAAAACAAGAAAAAACGTTAACTTCTGTTGCACCGAGCTAAATACCCTCCACAGGGCCATTTCTGTTAGTAACTATGTGTTCAGTTTGGAAGCTATATGCTATAGTAATCCGTTCTGAACAATTTTTTTGAGAATATGTTGATGGCTTAAAAAATAAACCATACCAAATTTCGTGAATATATCTTGTCAAATGTGAAAGTTGTTCATACAAGAACTTGATTCCGATCGTTCAGTTTGTATAGCAGCTATATGCTATAGTTAACCGATCTGAAAAATTTCTTCGGATATTACATTGTTGATTTAGAAAATAATATATACCAAATTTCGTGAATATATCTTGTCAATTGTCAAAGTTGTCCGTACGAGAACTTGATTCCGATCGTTCAGTTTGTATCTCAGCTATATGCTATAGTTAACCGATCTGAAAAATTTCTTCGGAGATTACATTGTTGCTTTAGAAAATAATATATACCAAATTTCGTGAATATATCTTGTCAAATGTCAAAGTTGTCCATACGAGAACTTGATTCCGATCGTTCAGTTTCTATGGCAGCTATATGCTATAGCTAGCCGATCTGAACAATTTCTTCGGAGATTATATTGTTGCGTTAAAAAATAATAAATACCAAATTTCGTGAATATATCCTGTCAAATATGAAAGTTGTCCATACAAGAACTTGAATCCGATCGTTCAGTTTGTATGACAGCTATATGTTATAGTGATCCGATATCGGTCGTTCCGACAAATGAGCAGCTTCTTGAAGAGAAAATGACGGTTGCAAAATTTCAAAACGATATCTTAAAAACTGAGGGACTAGTTCGTATATATACAGACAGACGGACAGACAGACGGACATGGCTAAATCGACTCAGCTTGACATCCTGATCATTTATATATGTATACACTTAATAGGATCTCCGACGCTTCCTTCCGGGTGTTACAAACTTCGTGACAAACTTAATATACCCTGTTCAGGGTATAAAAATTCAAATTTGGCCACTTAAAGCTTTTAGACAATGTTAAGATATTGTGAAGGAAAGAGTTTGTACGTAAGTTGATCTACAGGAGTAATTTAGGTGGCAAAGGCCTTAATCGTTAAGTGCTTACATTTGTTTTCGAATTTTCTTTTATTATCTTATTAAATTCTACAACACCTTTAGAATATTGTCCCAAATTTTCAAGTTCATCTCATTAACAGTTTCGGATTATCGTATGTGTGGCAATTGCACTAATCATTGTTTCATTGGATTTTAATTCGAGATTTACTGTCCTTTTTATACCCTCGCAACAAAGTTGCTTTGAAGAGATTATAGTTATGTTCACATAACGGTTGTTTGTAAGTCCTAAAACTAAAAGAGTCAGATATAGGGTTATACATATATACCAAAGCGATCAGGGTGACGAGTAGAGTTGAAATCCGGATGTCTGTCTGTAACTGTACCTGTAACTTGAGTACGAATTGAGATATCATGATGAAACTTATACGTATTTCTTGGCTCCATAAGAAGGTTAATTTCGAAGATGGGCAAAATCGGCCCACTGCCGCGCTCACAAAATGGCGAAAACCGAAAACCTATAAAATGTCATAACTAAGCCATAAATAAAGATATTAAAGAAATTTGGCACAAAGGATCGTACTAGGGAGGGGCATATTTGGACGTAATTTTTTGAAAAAGCAGTCGTGGCCCCGCCCCCTACTAAGTTTTTTGTACATCTCTCGGAAATTACTATAGCTATGTCAACCAAACTTTATAGAGTCGTTTCCTTCAGGCATTTTCATATACAGTTTAAAAATGGAAGAAATCGGATAATAACCACGCTCACCTCCCATACAAAGGTTATGTTGAAAATCACTAAAAGTGCGTTAACCGACTAACAAAAAACGTCAGAAACACTAAATTTTACGGAAGAAATGGCAGAAGGAAGCTGCACCTAGGCTTCTTTTAAATTGAAAATGGGCGTGGCGTCACCCACTTTTGCACCAAAAACCATATCTCAGAAACTACTAATCTAATTAATTTTACAGAAAAATAAAAAAAAAACATATAAATGACGGATAATGAAATCTCTATTATCACTTTATCATGCGAGAGTATAAAATGTTCGGTGACATCCGAACTTATCCCTTCCTTTCTTGTTGTGTTTTAAAATGATGCTTGTTATAGAATGCGCACACATACAAAGGGAAAAAAAAAGGAAAGTTACAATTTATTGTAGCAACTACATGTATATAACAGAAAGCGTAACCAGACAACAGATTGCATCCAAGCTAAAATTTTTTGCTAAGCTTTTTAGTCACGTTGTTTCAACACCCTATGTTAAATTTCGTGAAAATATATTGGCAAATGAAAAGGTTTTCCGTACAAGCACTTGATTCCGGTCGTTTAGTGTGTGCTAAGGTGGTACTTAAACAAAATAATTTCTTCGAATATGGTAGCACTGCCTGACACAATAATCCATACCAAACTGTGTGAACAAAAAATTTAAAACACAAGGACTTGTTCATCATCGATCAGTTTAAATGGCATCAATAAAACGACTACAAAAGTTTTTTCAAATAAAACAAAAAAGGTTTGGGATATCAATAAAATTCTTTATTATTGTGAAAGTACGTTCGATGACATTATGTACAGAACTCAATTTCATTTGCACGGTTACCACGGGCGACAGTTTTCAAGCGTAAATTGCCCGATAATGCTGCAATTTCACTTTCGATATCCGAAGAAACTTTATCAATCGTCCCTAAACTTGAAATAGTCCCACAAGAAATAGTCTAACAGCGTCAAATCGCAAGACCGAGGCGCCCGATTGACTTGGCCATATCGTTAGATAACACGTTCATAAACCGGTTGCAACATTAGCTGTGGCTTGTAGCGCCATCCTTTTTAAGCCACATATTGTCCAAGTTCAAATCATCCGATTCTGGCTAAAAGTATTCGGTTCACAGTAACGTGCCGATCTTGATCATCACGGAAGGAAGGTCTTCCTCAATTGATACGACAGCGGCAGCAAAATTCTCGACACCACGGGCACTTCTTGGTCTCATGACTTGGGAGCATTTTGTATTGTGCCTCTGTGTAAAAATTTTACGTCGTTTGCTGTTCCTATTGGTTTATTTTGTACTGGATATGTAAGCTATTCTATTGTATGGTGTGCATATATTGGAAAAAATACTTATTTATGGATTTGTTCGTATGCTACTGTTTATTTGCTCTCACTTTTATTGAAAATACGTGATCATGTTTCTGTGGTATACTCATCCTGTGAGAACACAAGATGTATGAAAATATATGAAAATACTTTTGCTTACAAGAATGAAGTGGTAATATATAAGGTTGTCAAATATCTTTCTTCCGCTTTTATGTTATTCCTTCAATGCTTTATAAAAGCGTTACCGTGATCGAATCTAGTTAAAATATACGCCATTTCGTTTGGTCATCTATTTCTATCAAGACGGCAATTTCACATTACCACACTTGTAGAAACCCACTCCTCAATTGCTAAGAACTCGGACAGCCACTTTTCACAAACTTCTTTTAAGTTCGCCATGAACAGGAAAATATGGTAATCACATGGTGCTATGTCCAGGCTATATGGTGGATGCGATAAAACCTCCAATCCAAGCTTCCGTAGTTTCTGTCAACAATGTGTGGTCTGGCGTTTTCCTGATGGAACACTACACCCTTCCGTTTTTTGCAGCAGATGGTAGAAATAAGCGTCTGGCCATATGGGAGTATCTCATAGTGGTGGCTTCCCTTCCAAACCCACCAAACACAGATCAAAACCTTCCTGGCCGTCAATCCCGGCTTGCCTCTGTTTGCGATAATTCACCAGCCTTCGACCATGACCGTTTTCGCTTGATATTGCCGTATGTGATCCATTTTTCAGCACCAGTCACCATCCGCTTCAAAAATGGGTCGAATTTGTTCCGTTTCAGCAGCATATCGCAGGCGTTGATTCGGTCTGGAAGTTTTTTTTGCGGTATAGAAGGTATAGAAGGTCAAATCATGCATTATAGATATTGGTTTTTGTTCGTCGAGAAAGGAATTTACTTCTCAAATGCCTACTCAGTCTGAAGTAGCACTTGTTGGCAAGAATTATTCTGCGTTGGATTTCCAGCCTGACATTGTTGGTGGTGTTTATACAGGTTTCAAGATAGACGAAATTATCTACGACTTCAAAGTTATGATTGTCAACAGTGACCTGAGAGCCAAGTCGCGAGTGCGACGACTGTTTCTTCGATGACAGGAGATATTTCGCCTTGCCCTCGTTCATTGCCAGATCCATTTGCCTTGCTTCCCTTGAGGGCGAATCGTAGATATATCATCGGCATACGCCAGCAGCTGCACACTCTTATAAAAGATTGTACCTGCTCGATTAAGTTTTGCAGCTCGAACTATTTTCTCCAGTAGCAGATTGAAGAAGTCGCACGATACGCTTGACAGAATCTTATACGCTACGTTGAGGAGACTTATTCCCCGGTAATTGGCGCAGATTGTGGGGTCTCCCTTTTAATGGATTGGACATAGCACACTTAAAATCTAATCGCTGGCCATGCTTTCTTCTGACCATACTTTACAAAGAAACTGATGCATGATCCTTATCAGTTCTTTGCCGCTGTATTTGAATAGCTGGGCTGGCAATCTATCGGCCCGCCGCTTTGTTGTTCTTCAGGCGGGTAATTGCTATTCGAACCTCTTCATGGTCGGGCAATGGAACGTGTGCTCCATCGTCATCGATTGGGGAATCGGGTTCGCTTTTTCCTGGCTTTTTACGTTCACAGCTATTCAGCAGGCTTAAGAAGTGTTGCCTACATAATTAATGTATGCTCTGGGAATCGGGGACTAGATCACATTCGGGGGTTCTACAAGAGTATGCTCCGGTTTTGTAACCTTCAGTTAGCCGCCGCATCTTTTCATAGAATTTTCGAGCACCACCCTTGTCGGCCAGCTTATCAAGCTCTTTATACTCACGCATTTCGGCCTCTTTCCTTTTCTTTCTGCAAATGCGTCTCGCTTCCTTCTTCAACTCTCGGTATCTATCCCATCCCGCAGGTGTTGCGAGGTAGGCAGCATGTTTTCTCTCCACCGCGACACGGCACTCTTCGTTGTGGCTGTTCTTTTGCACTTTCCGAAAACCAATGGTTTCGGTTACAGCTGTACGTAAGGAGTTCGAAATGTCGTCCCACAGTTCCCATATACCGATTTGTTGACGAGTGCTCTCAGAGAGCAGGATTGAAAGCCGAGTAGAAAATCGTTTGGCTATCTGTTGTGATTGCAGTTTTCCGACGTCAAACCTTCCTTGTGTTTGTTGTCGTGGGTTTTTTGCTGCACAGAGGTGGATGCGTGTCTTGGCTGCAACAAGGTCCTCGGAGCGTACGCACGTCTAAAACACTGAAGACGTGTCTTGCGATTATCTCATCATGCTCGATCTGCTTGGTGGCTTTCCGGAGGCGGCCAGGTAGCTTGATGTATTCTCTTGTGCTGGAATCTAGTACCACATGTTTCGTAGTGGAAGCTGAATTTACCGACTGTAGTGCCAAAGATCCTTTCTTTGTGCACCCTTGCGTTAAAGTCGCCAAGCACGATTTTGACATCGTGGTGAGGCAGCTCTCATAAGTGCGCTCCAAGCGCTCCTTGAGGGCACCTTTGGTCACATCGTCCTTCTCTTCCGTCGGGGCGTGGGCGCAAATCAGCGATATGTTGAAGAACCTCGCTTTGATGCGGATTGTGGATAGACGTTCATTCACAGGAGTGAATGATAGTACTCTGCGACGAAGTCTTTCTCTCATCACGAATCCCACACCAAACTTGCGCTCCTTTATATGGCCACTGTAGTAAACGTCACAAGGACCTACTTGTTTTTGTCCTTGTCCCGTCATCGCATTTCTTGGACGGCGGTGATGTCAGCCTTTATTTTCACGAGGACATCAACCAGCTGGGCAGCGGCACCTTCCCAACTAAGGGACCGGACATTCCATTGCGTGAACTTCTACTATGACTCCATCCTCCAAATTGGGGTAGAAAGAGAGGGCCAGGTGGGCTTTTGTTCAAGCCAGCAAGTTTATAAACCTTCTAGTTGACAGCCAAGCTGCTATAAGCAATATGCAATAACTCTCAGTGAGTAACTCGGTTACTATTATATGGGTTCATAAGAATAGAAGGGAGTAAACGGACAGACGGGATAGTCCGTTCGGGGGCGCAATTCGCTTAAGCTGTCCATTTTTGAGGGGGAAAACCTTTCGGAAAAAAACAAGGTCATCTCAAGAAATGGACCCGTAAGTTGGCCACCAAGATCATGCGATTTAACGCCTTTAGACTATTTTTTGTGGGGCTACGTCAAGTCTAAAGTCTACAGAAATAAGCCAGCAACTATTCCAGCTTTGGAAGACAACATTTCCGAAGAAATTCGGGCTATTCCGGCCGAAATGCTCGAAAAAGTTGCCCAAAATTGGACTTTCCGAATGGACCACCTAAGACGCAGCCGCGGTCAACATTTAAATGAAATTATCTTCAAAAAGTAAATGTCATGAACCAATCTAACGTTTCAAATAAAGAACCGATGAGATTTTGCAAATTTTATGCGTTTTTTTTTTAAAAAAAGTTATCAAGCTCTTAAAAAATCACCCTTTATCGGCCCCGCCGCTTTGTTGTTCTTCAGGCGGGTAATTGCTATTCGAACCTCTTCATGGTCGGGCAATGGAACGTGTGCTCCATCGTCATCGATTGGGGAATCGGGTTCGCTTTTTCCTGGCGTTTTACGTTCACAGCCATTCAGCAGGCTTAAGAAGTGTTGCCTACATAATTAATGTATGCTCTGGGAATCGGGGACTAGATCACATTCGGGGGTTCTACAAGAGTATGCTCCGGTTTTGTAACCTTCAGTTAGCCGCCGCATCTTTTCATAGAATTTTCGAGCACCACCCTTGTCGGCCAGCTTATCAAGCTCTTTATACTCACGCATTTCGGCCTCTTTCCTTTTCTTTCTGCAAATGCGTCTCGCTTCCTTCTTCAACTCTCGGTATCTATCCCATCCCGCAGGTGTTGCGAGGTAGGCAGCATGTTTTCTCTCCACCGCGACACGGCACTCTTCGTTGTGGCTGTTCTTTTGCACTTTCCGAAAACCAATGGTTTCGGTTACAGCTGTACGTAAGGAGTTCGAAATGTCGTCCCACAGTTCCCATATACCGATTTGTTGACGAGTGCTCTCAGAGAGCAGGATTGAAAGTCGAGTAGAAAATCGTTTGGCTATCTGTTGTGATTGCAGTTTTCCGACGTCAAACCTTCCTTGTGTTTGTTGTCGTGGGTTTTTTGCTGCACAGAGGTGGATGCGTGTCTTGGCTGCAACAAGGTCCTCGGAGCGTACGCACGTCTAAAACACTGAAGACGTGTCTTGCGATTATCTCATCATGCTCGATCTGCTTGGTGGCTTTCCGGAGGCGGCCAGGTAGCTTGATGTATTCTCTTGTGCTGGAATCTAGTACCACATGTTTCGTAGTGGAAGCTGAATTTACCGACTGTAGTGCCAAAGATCCTTTCTTTGTGCACCCTTGCGTTAAAGTCGCCAAGCACGATTTTGACATCGTGGTGAGGGCAGCTCTCATAAGTGCGCTCCAAGCGCTCCTTGAGGGCACCTTTGGTCACATCGTCCTTCTCTTCCGTCGGGGCGTGGGCGCAAATCAGCGATATGTTGAAGAACCTCGCTTTGATGCGGATTGTGGATAGACGTTCATTCACAGGAGTGAATGATAGTACTCTGCGACGAAGTCTTTCTCTCATCACGAATCCCACACCAAACTTGCGCTCCTTTATATGGCCACTGTAGTAAACGTCACAAGGACCTACTTGTTTTTGTCCTTGTCCCGTCCATCGCATTTCTTGGACGGCGGTGATGTCAGCCTTTATTTTCACGAGGACATCAACCAGCTGGGCAGCGGCACCTTCCCAACTAAGGGACCGGACATTCCATTGCGTGAACTTCTACATATGACTCCATCCTCCAAATTGGGGGTAGAAAAGAGAGGGCCAGGTGGGCTTTTGTTCAAGCCAGCAAGTTTATAAACCTTCTAGTTGACAGCCAAGCTGCTATAAGCAATATGCAATAACTCTCAGTGAGTAACTCGGTTACTATTATATGGGTTCATAAGAATAGAAGGGAGTAAACGGACAGACGGGATAGTCCGTTCGGGGGCGCAATTCGCTTAAGCTGCCACATACCATTGAGCCTCTTGAGGGGAAACACCTTAGTCTTGGAACACTAGCAACACAGGTCATACAACAAATTTATATTGGATTAATGTTGATGTAGGACAGACGTGCAAAAAGCTTTATACATATAATAGAATTAAGAATTTAGGATTCGGCAGATTACAGGGTATGCAGAGAGGGCGATGAGACGTCGGAACATTATTTTTGCAAATACCCAGCCTTCAGATGGATGACACGAAGCATATGCAATGGTTCCCAATGTTATTACGTGGGAGATATTCGGCAGTAGTGTTGAATAAAGCCTGCGTGCGATATTTTTAATGACCTGCAAAGTGGCAACTGTTGAATTTGCTTCTACAGCGCTATAAAGGCACAAATGAATAAGCGTTTTCCTGCACTTCCTGTGTGAACTTTCGCAATCGTTTGTGGAAATTAGGGCACAGTGGTTCAATTATACTTTAATAGCTACACAAGTTGCTGATTAACATGATGATTTAGGTGTAACATTTGATAGTCTATGCACCTTCACTCCTCATAAGACCGCGATTATCGCCAAGGTGCAGAACCGCAACAAAATCCTCAAGCCGCTAGCCGCTAGCCGGCAGAACAGGGAGAAAAGACAAAGAAACGTTATTGGCAACTTACAAGGCCTGGAGGCGGTGGTGCGCAGATGAGGAAACTTCAGACCTGCCAGAACACTGCACTCCGGACCATGATCGAGTCTCATCGAACACATAGTGAGATGCTTATGCTCCCAGTTAAGGAGCATAATAGAATTATATCTTCTCTGTTAACTTGAATTTCATTCCGTCATGGCATGCCTATAGAGCTTAAAACTCCAACTTTCTTCCTTAGTTTATTTATTAAATTTGGTTACAAGTACTCATTACAAATACTTACGCTTGTTGAATACTCGTATTAGGTGGCTGGCACCTGCGTGCGTTGTTGGGCAATCGTGCAGAAACTTGAGAAAGTTGAATAGCTGTCGCTATAGCTGAGTAGCAGTTGATTCAATACACTTGTTGTTTCTGTCTTGGTGGTATAAGCGTTTTGTCAGTATTACCATATTTTATACCAGGTGGCATTTATCTAAATTTTAATTTGCTTAATGTTCGGAAGCTGATGTGAATATACAATATACACAAGATTTAAATTGGGTTTCAATAAATCGACTGTGATATTCGCTGTATTGCATGTGGCACATCATGTTGGAACCACATATTGTCCAAGTCCACTTCAACCAATTCGGGTCAATAATCGATTATTATTGAGCGGTAGCCATTCCCACTCAAAGTAACATGCCGTCAAACACCTCAAAAACCATGTAAATCTGCAACCAAATGCAGGATATCGAAACAGATGTAGCCAAATTATGAAAGACAAAAATTTAATATTTATTACATAAGTTCAGAAGTATATACAGACTTATGTTATAGTTTGGAGGACATATGTTAAAAATGGGTGTGTCCTTTAATAGTATTTGCCGTAGCTGCAAACTCTAAGAGAGCAAGGAAATGATTTTACACTTCTTCTGTAAGTGCCCAGCTCTATTTCAAAACAGACTTGGAACTCTTGAAATCCATAAGATACCAAATGTTGAATATCTATCTACATACTTATAAGCGAAAAATTTATAAATATAACGTGTGATGCAAGTAGAGGTATCTTTTTTCAATTTTCTTTTTTGACAGATTACGTGTCAGGCTGTCATGTTATTTTTGTTTGGCATTTTATCATGGAAAGATTTACGTCTGAATAATACTTACAAATTGCTCAACATTAATATGAAAATTCACGTTCTGTAAAGAATGTGTTTCGCGTGCTTTGCTCAACATAATCCCGCAACACCATCACCCACCTTGGGACTTAGTATTCATTATTGGATAGTATTCGCCCGAATAGATCACGTCCAGCACGGCGTAAAGAAAATATAGCACCCGTAGCTGAGATTGTACACAAAGTTTCGACGTTCTCGAGCCAATTCAGCGATAATGTCCGTTTCTGACCTGAAGAGATGCAAAAACTGTCATTTCATCCAAAATAACAACGATTTATGGTCCTTTCATCCAGAAAAATTGAGGTGGAATCTCATGATCCCGGCAAAATTTGGTTTCAACAAGACGGTGTCACTTCTAATACATCGCATGAATGAATGGACATAGTGAAAGAACACTTCGGCAAGCAGAAAATTTCACGTTTTTCAATAAATAAATACCAATAATGTTCTTTCCAACGATAATAATAATCCCCATTTAATTTGAATTTTCTGTAGTTTTTTCTCATAAAATTAGAGAACCTCGAAATGAATCGCGCTATTTATGATGTGAAGATGTAGTATAAAATACTTTTTTACTCTAGTTCATTGTTTGCGATGAATAAACCCACAAGTTAGCTCATAGTTAGACCATTGCAATATATTTATATTTCTTCTTTTTGAATCAAATATAACAGAGATTTAATTCTTGGCTTTATATCACTTCTAAATATCCATATAAATAATGAGAAGTAATATTTCTAAATGTGCGAAAATTATACTTATTATGTCTTTTGCACGTTTTTAGGAACACTCATTAAAATTCAATACAAATGACTTCAATTCTCATCAATTTGTGTCAGCGATTTGTTTGTAAAGAAAATAAATATAACTCATTATGTACTAGGTATGGTGTATATTAAAGGTGTTCATTGTATTTCCAGGTTAATTTTGTTTTTTGAAAAATTGCATAAAGTTTTAGTTTTTTTCTTTCAAAATCCAATTTCAATCGTATATAAATAATTTTACTTTTCTCATATTCTTTATATGGGATTTTTTGCTGTTTTGCAATAAAGTTTCGTCCAAAGCAAATAAATCGTGAGCTTTGAGATAGTAATATTTTAGTATACAATTTTCTGCTCTATGAAAAAGACCTAATATATATGATATTTTTCATGAACCACTCCTTTAGAAGTTATACGCGGGTTAAGTTATGCATCAAATATACTCTATTTACTTAGTACACCAAGTCTTATGAGCAACATATAATGTGTACATCACTTGTATGGATGCTCCGGTTTGGTATTTAGTTTAACTGCAAATAACTTTTTAAACAATTTTTTTATGAAAAAAGTATAAAAACAATTTTTTTAAAGCAAAAAATGTTGTGTTAGATTCTCCCTTTGGAAAGCTGTACATAGCTTAATTCAAAATATTAAAAATCCTATGTTTTTTACATGAAAAAATAAATATAATATAAATTGAAAGGAAAGGGTTAGTCATGTTAAGTTTATTTTTTAGTGCAAACTGAAACTTTGAAAAAAAATAATCAATTTGGAAATCACGGTCACCTTAACATGTTTATGTATAGGGATATCCCTAAGCAAACGATGTTGCTTTACGTGCAGTGTATTTATGTTATTATATTTAATTGCCATTGTTGGCAATAATTCCGCAATCTGGTTGCCAGTGACAATTTTCGATTTATCTTAAATTGTCACTTATTATCTCATTTATCATTGAAAACCAAAAGCTGGGACAGCCAAGAGCGACGATGTTTCACTCCACATATTTAATCGCTGGTAAAGCAATACTGATTACCAATTATCTTTTCCATACAATTTGAACGTAAATTAGATTTTTAAAAAAATTGGTTGAAGTCATTTACATATCAAAAAATTAAATTCATTTTTTTGGAGTTAAAATAGTGTTTTATTATAATTTATTTACTACTTTTAAAATCACTGTTGCAATTAGCTTAAATTTCATCGATACATTTAGAATAATAAATAATAATAATAAATAAATAATAATTCAGTAAGACATGTCGATCAGCGTTGGGCACACAAGAATTCTGTCAAAAGACCAGTTGTGAAACAGCTCCAATTGTTTTTCCATCAACACAACGCAGAGGTTGCATTATTCAAGACCGCATTAGATCACATGCCATATGATAACCACACATAAGACGTTTTAATGCCCCAACATTCGATGAAGTCGCTATTGTCTTTGTGAATGAAAATGTAGAATACCCATATATTGTTTTACACCGTCGTAACAATCAACTGCAGAGCGTGATCACACTTGATCACATGATGTTTTACAACATACCTATCTTATTTGGCAAGATGAAGATGGTTATCATTTTTAATGAAGATGATAAATCCAGTTACAGGTAAATATACATTTTACGTTTTTAATGTCTATCACAGCCTTAGGTAATTTATATAATTTTAACACAAAAAAAATTGTTTTTAGGTTCTGAAACTAACAAAAAAGTTAGTTCAATGAATTATTATTCATACAGACTGATGGTTCGAGAAAATGAGGTCGACATATTTTATAATTTCGGCGTCTCTTTCACCAATATGCTGTCGATATGTATCCAAAAGTAGAAACTAAGCGATTAACGTTTATCAGGTTGAAGCAGGCAAAACTCCGTTCTGAGGAATACATACATCTTCGAGATGCCATCAATGCCGATAGAAATGCCCAGAATGTAGACAGAACAACTATTCTCCCAGCATCATACGTCGGAAGTCCACGACATATGCATGAATATGCTTAGTATGCTATGTCATATGTACGTCATTATGGGACACCTGAGCAACCCACAGTCGACAGAAATTCGGCAAGGATTATTTATTGGCCAATCACACATTGATAGACGCGTCATCACTGCAAGGGTATTCAAGAGAAAATTAAAATCACTCATGGATTTCATTGTTAAACAGCGTGTGTTCGGGAAACGTGCTGTTGGATGTATTCAGTAGAGTAGCAGAAACGTGGATTACCCCATGCCCACATCATTTTTTGGTTGTTAGAGATAATAAGGCCAATAAAATTGATGATGTGATATCTGCGGAAATTCCCGATAGTGATAAAGATCCATTGTTACATGAGATTGTTACAAAAAATATGATCCATGGTCCCTGTGGAATATTAATTCCCATTTCTCCATGTATGGTTGACGGAAAATATTCAAAGCGCTTTCCAAGACAATTAGTATTAAAAACTATTAGTGGAAATGATGGTTATCCACTTTACCGCGGGAGAAACACTGATAAAAATGGGAGGTCAACAACAGTCAAAGTGAATCAGCAGGATACTGAAGTTGATTCCATTTTCGTCTTTACTCTCCAAGACATTTAAAGCACACATAAATGTAGAATTTTGCCATTCCGTAAAATCTGTGAAATATATATACAAGTATGTAAATAAAGGTAGTGGACATGGCTGTGTTCGAATTTGTTGCTGAAAATTTATACCAATTAGAATTCAATAATCACAGTTAAGAAGTCAGAACATTGTCTGTCGGGTCAGCTATATTTAATGAAGAAATTAACTTCACTGACATAAAAAGGAGGATGGAGTCATGTGTAGAAGTTCACGCAAGTGAGGAAAGTCCTTTGATCGCCATTCACTTAGGAGTGGCCAGAAATGATTCCTTTACATATGACTCAAGCAGCTTCCGGTCTTTGACCAAGTATCCTCTGGGTAGCCTAAGAACATCCGTTTGAAGGCGAGCTAAAGTGAGAAGGCGAAACATCTCCTGCATAGGGTTGTGCGCTGGGTTTGGGACCCGCCACGTATAAAAACACCCCCAATGAAAAATAAACAACAGCCTCGGATGAGAGACCCCCCTTTTGATGACGACCTTGGCAAACGAAATAAGGATTACGAATTGAGGGCATGCACCTGGAATGTCCGGTCCCTTAATAGGGAAGGTGCCGCTGCCCAGCTGGTTGATGTCCTCGTGAAAATAAAGGCTGACATCGCCGCCGTCCAAGAAATGCGATGGACGGGACAAGGACAGAGACTAGTAGGTCCTTGTGACATTTACTACAGTGGCCAAATAAAGGAGCTCAAGTTTGGTGTTGGATTCGTGGTGGGAGAGAGACTCCGTCGCCGAGTACTATCATTCACTTCGGAGAATAAACGTCTAGCCACAATCCGCATCAAAGCGAGGTTCTTCAACATATCGCTGATTTGCGCCCACGCCCCGACATGAGTGCTTGGATCACACCTATGAGCGCTGCCCTCGCCACGATGTCAAAATCATGCTTGGCGACTTTAACGCCGGGGTGGGCAAAGAAGGTATCTTTGGTACGACGGTCGGTAAATTCAGCCTCCACGAGGAAATATTCCCATACGGGATGAGACTGATCGACTTCGCCGGGGCCCGAAATATGGTTATCTGTGGTACTAGATTCCAGCACAAGAAAATACATCAAGCCACCTGGCTGTCTTCGGATCGAAAAGCCACCAACCAGATCTGTCATGTTCTGATAGATGGAAGACACGTCTCCAGTGTTGTAGAAGTGCGCACGCTCCGAGGTCTTAACGTCGACTCGGACCACTATCTTGCTGCAGCCAAGACACGCACCCGCCTCTGTGCATCAAAAAAGGCACGCCAACAAACACAAAGAAGTTTCGACGTCGAGAAGCTGCAATCACAACAGACGGCCGAACGATTTTCTACTCGGCTTGCACTTCTGCTCTCTGAGAGCACTCGTCAACAACTCGGTATAAGGGAACTATGGGACGGCATTTCAAACTCCTTACGTACAGCTGCAACCGAAACCATTAGTTTTCGGAAAGTGCAAAAGAACAGCTGGTACGACGAGGATTGCCGTGTCGCAGCGGAGAGAAAACAGGCTGCCTACCTCGCACCGTTGCGATCGACCAAGACACGTGATGAATGGAATAGATACCGTGGGTTAAAGAGGGAAGCGAGACGCATTTGCAGAAAGAAAAAGAAAGAGGCCGAAATGCGTGAGTATCAAGAGCTTGATAAGCTGGCCGACAGGGGTAATGCTCGAAAATTCTACGAAAAAATGCGGCGGCTTACAGAAGGTTTCATGACCGGAGCATACTCTTGTAAATCTCCCAAAGGTGATCTAGTCACAGATGCCCAGAACATACTTAAATTATGGAGGGAACACTTCTCCAGCTTGCTGAATGGTAGTAAACGCACAACGCCAGGAGAAGGCGAAACCGATTCCCCAATCGATGACGATGGAACAGACGTTCCATTACCCGACCATGATGAGGTTCGAATAGCAATTGCCCTCCTGAAGAATAACAAAGTGGCAGGGGCCGACGGATTGCCGGCCGAGCTATTTAAACACGGCGGCGAAGAACTGGTAAGGAGCATGCATCAGCTTCTTTGTAAAATATGGTCGGACGAAAGCATGCCCAACGATTGGAATTTAAGTGTGCTATGCCCAATCGATTAAAAAGGAGATCCCACAATCTGCGCCAACTACCGTGGGATTAGCCTCCTCAACATCGCCTATAAGGTTCTATCGAGCGTATTGTGTGAAAGATTAAAGCCCACCGTCAACAAACTGATTGGACCTTATTAGTGTGGCTTAAGACCTGGTAAATCAACAACAGACCAGATATTCACCTTGCGCCAAATCTTGGAAAAGACCCGTGAAAGGAAAATCGACACACACCACCTCTTCGTCGATTTCAAAGCTGCTTTCGACAGCACGAAAAGGAGCTGCCTCTATGTCGCGATGTCTGAATTTGGTATCCCCGCAAAACTAATACGGTTGTGTAAACTGACGTTAAGCAACACTCAAAGCTCCGTCAGGATCGAGATGGAACTCTTCGAGCCGTTCGATACCAAACGAGGTTTCAGACAAGGCGACTCCCTATCGTGCGACTTTTTCTATCTGCTTCTGGAGAAAATTATTCGAGCTGCAGAACTCAACAGAGAAGGTACCATCTTCTATGAGAGTGTACAACTGCTGGCGTATGCCGATGATATTGATATCATCGGCCTCAACACCCGCGCCGTTAGTTCTGCTTTCTCCAGACTTAACAAGGAAGCAACGCAAATGGGTCTGGCAGTGAACGAGGGCAAGACGAAATACCTCCTGTCATCAAACAAACAGTCGTCGCACTCGCGACTTGGCTCGCACGTCACTGTTGACAGTCATAACTTTGAAGTTGTAGATAATTTCGTAAACACCACCAAAAATGTCAGTCTGGGAATCCAACGCAGGATTACTCTTGCCAACAGGTGCTACTTCGGACTGCGCAGGCAATTGAATAGTAAAGTCCTCTCTCGACGAACAAAAGCCAAACTCTATAAGTCGCTCATAATTCCCGTCCTGCTATCATCGATGGAACGATGAGCTGTACGAGATATACGACGACATTGACATAGTGCAGCGAATTAAGAAACAGCGGCTACGCTGGCTAGGTCATGCTGTCCGGATGGATGAAAACACTCCAGCTCTGAAAGTATTCGACGCAGTACCCGCCGGGGGAAGCAGAGGAAGAGGAAGACCTCCACTCCGTTGGAAGGACCAAGTGGAGAAGGATCTGGCTTCGCTTGGAATATCCATTTGGCGCCACGTAGCGAAGAAGAGAAACAACTGGCGCGCTGGTGTTGACTCGGCTATAATCGCGTAAGCGGTGTCTACGCCAGTAAAGAAGAAGAAGAAAAGATAAAAGGTAACAGATATTTCTTGATTATAGGGTGGTCCGAAGTTCGCGGTGTCTGCTAGTAGTATAACAGTTTTGCTCATAAAACGGTTGTACGTTTCCCCTAGAACTAATCGATATAGATCCAGAGTTATACTATATATTGTATATGTACATAAAGGATCAGAATGATAAGAAAAATTGCACTCCGGCTAACAGTCTGTCTGTCCGTCCATTCGTGTAAACTGTAAATTGACTATTAACTATTATTAGACACCTTGATGAAACTTGGTGGGCGCATTTCTTGGCAAAAAAATTACGACTTCATAGATTAGCGTAATGGGATCACTGCTAAGCCAACAAAACGCCATTAACCGAAAATATATAAAGCACTAAATTAAGATATAAAACTGCAATTTGACGCAGGGTTCGCAGTAGTACTGCGACTACTAAAAATGCAATAAATCAATAACTAATTAAGCGTTATGACAGCTAGTGTGAAAATTGGGCTATGCGCGTGGCACCGTCCACTTTTTTTCGAAATCACATGTCTCGGCATCCGTATCCGACCTACCAATTTTGACTAAATTCCTCATATTTCTATGTAACAGTGTGAAAATGGACGATATCGGACAACAACTTGATTTATTCAGTTTCCAGTACACAAATCAATTTGGAACTAATATATGGGGCTTAAACTTTGTTTGAATAATATCTTTGTGTGCATTATTATGTATATGACCAAAAATGTTGAAATACAATAAAACCTGTTCAAGACCCTAGGTACCGAATATTTAGACCCAGGTAACTATAGTTGACTTTTGATCGAAAAATGTCCGTCAATGTGTAATAAATATTACTGAAATTGAGAGATAATCCTTCTGTTATAATGGTGCGTTAAAAATGAGATGAATACTTCCCTTAGGATCATTTACTTAATATTAACATTTTTGAACTTCGGGGAGACTTTGTGCCACATATATCGGACAATATGTGAAGTATCGCAATAAAAACAAGAAAAAAACGTAAGCTTTGGCTGCACCGAAGCTAACATACCCATTTCTTTTAGTGACTATGTGTCCAGTTTGTATGGAAGCTATATTCTATAGTAACCCGATCTGAACAATATTTTCGGAGATTATGTTATTACCTTAAGCAGTAATCCATGTCAAATTTCGTGAAGATACCACTTCAAATGCGAAACTTTTCCATACAAGCCCTTGATTCCGATCGTTCGGTTTTTATGGTAACTATATGCCATAGAGGCCGATCTAAACAATTTCTTCCGATATTACATTATTTCTATGAACAATAACTCATATCAAATTTCGTCAAGATTTTATTCCGATGATTCAGCTTGTGCGGCAGCTATATGCCATACTTCACAGGATCTGAACAATTTCTTCGCAGATTATGTTGATTGGTCATTGATATATTCCTTCTGGGTGTTACAAACTTCGTGACAAACTTAATATACCCTGTTCAGGGTATAAAAATAATTTATTAATTTATATCGAATTTTTGCACACCTTCTTTTGTGACGGCGCCTTAAGCCAGTTTTTTTTTTATTCTTGTAAAATGACATAACTATGTTCTTATAAAATGACAAACCGGGATGGAAGAGTGTCCATTTCTTATAATTGTTCTATATTAATTGTTGAAACTGACTGGTCCACACTACTTTATTTTGGTTTCGTATAAAAATGGGGACCTGGTAATTGTTTTGGGTCCATTTATATGTATGTTTCATCGTTCATTATAACACACTCAACAGAACCTTTTAGCAAACGTGCGTACAACTTCCGTAGCCTTGCTTTCCCTGTTTTTATTTGTCGGTAACTTTATTTGGGAATCTATTGCTTTTTATGTATAAGTTTTTAAATTATTTCTTTGCATCATAGTAGCACCAGTTTTAGCTTTTTTCGCCAAATCGCGCACAGACACTGAATTATTTGGTTCATTAATCACTTTTGTTTCAAGATTTGGATCTCTAGGGCCTTTTTTCGTCCACTTTTTGATAAATCTTTAAGAAACAAGTTTTATTGAACTTTATTATAATATTTTTCATACCATTTCCACTGACTTCAAATCGTTTTGCTAGCTTTCTGTATGAATGGCGTTTGCTTACGCTCGTGCTCTTTGCGAAAATGATATTACAAATTACGGATAAAGAAAAAACAATAGAAGCAGAACTAATCACGCTTTCTAACGGTACTTAACGCAATGTGATCAAACGGCTACTGTTCAGATTTCTGAACAGTCTTAACGGCTACAATTGTAAATAAGATAATTTTGTAAAGATACAGATATCATATTTCAAATATTTATGTTCATTATCGCCAGCGCATACGAATCTAGTCTTAAACGTAGATATGTATTTACAAATACCCATTTCTATCAACAATATATTAAATGTTCATTTCGGGTATATTGATTAGTGGCCTTGGTATTTAATGTATGCAATGTAAAGGATTGTTTGCCCTTGAGACCGCAAGTGATCCTAAACGAATAATAGCTAAAAAACAATTGTATCTGCCCTTGAGATCGCAAATGATCTTAAACTAATGGCAGGAACAGTCAAAAACGCTACTCCCTTCCTTATACGACCTATCTTATGGGCGCGCAATGTAAGTGGACAGTGAAAAATGCTACTCCCTTCTCTCTTTGAGAATCCACGACATTTGGATTTTGCCGCAAAAACGTA
>CM050323.1:85142466-85159889 GCA_027475135.1 Bactrocera correcta | reverse complement strand
CTCGCGAACGACTCAACCAAGCTTCATGGAATTTTACATAGGTCTTTGAGATACAATTCTTGAAGACTTGGACGAATATTTTTTTTTTTTGAAAACAACTACTTATTTCAAAAAAATGTCGCGAAATTTTCATGTTTCTAAAAATGTCTGCCAAAAAATCCAAAATTTTATGTTTCTTTTTCCTTCGTCCAAGTTCTAAGATAAGGTTTTAACTAAAACACGTATTTTTCACCGAAACAACATCACAATGGCAGAGTTTAAAATATGTTTTTCCAAAATTTTTAGAACTTATTTGTGAATAGTGTATGTTTGTAACAAAAAAAAATGCTAGTAGAATCTCTCAATTTTTATATGAGAAGAAATTGTTGAAAAAATTCTGTATTTTACCCGAAGAAAACCATTTAAACCCCTATTAATTAAAAATTTCCATTTATCCAGTACAAATAATCATAATGACACTCTCAGAGCTCCAGACCAAGTTACTGTCTGTGGTGGTGTGGATTCCGAAGGCATATGTGCACTTTTAAAACTGATCGAGGAGCCCACTTTACCGTCAATTGTGAGAACTGCCAACAATTGGTTCAAATCACGCTTCTTTCTCCACATCAATAAAACCTCAAATGCCAATAGTTGCGGCAGAAGCAGCTACAAAAATACCCAAAACAAATACTTTATAGACTCTTAGACCTTATAACCGAATCAACCAAGAAATAGGCTTGCCAATTGGCAAATCGCCTGCGTCAGGTTAATGCAAAGGTATATGCCATACATCCTCATGGCCATAAAATTGTTAAATTAAAATATAAATAACAGCTCTGTATACCGAGTGGAGCACCATTTATATACATATGAATACAGCAAAATGTTTACTAGAGGATTAACCTATATTTATGGTACACTATATTTTTTGCCGATACGCGGTCGCCCAATTGCTTTGGCCTTGCAATTTATCTCTTGAACTGATTGCCTTATTTTTCAATTTACTATCCGCTATTCAACTATTCTTTTATATTTCAATTATTTGCATTAAACTTTAGATTTGTACTAAATATAGTGGGAAATTTGGTTCATGCCGCCTCAATTATAAATTATTTCCTTAGTACATTAATAATGCAAATATTCCATATTTAGGCATGAAGAAAATTCTACTGTCTTCAAATAATAATTTTTTGTCTACACAAAGTATACAAAAAGAAACTACAATAACAAAATACGCATTAAATTAGGTCTTTGTTTTCTCTTTTAAGTAAGTAAATATTCAAATTCAGCACCTTCAAATAATATTTATCATCGTGTTTAATGATCTGTATTGCGACACGCGGGGGAAATGTCTTCGGATAGAGTTTTAAAGCATGAGACCATGAAAGTAGTGATCAGTATATGTGTATGTATGTATTTAAGTTCATGACAGGCCACAAATTGTTGAAAGAAAACTAAACGGTAAATAAAATTTATTATACGAGTATTTCTATATGTATTCACCATATTAACGCTAGTTTTATGAAAATGCAAGACAAAGAGGATTCTTTTGTTTTCTTACAAAATCTAAATTGGTACTGATTTAAAAACGAATGGATATTGTGATTATGAAATAATTATTTTCATTAGTTAACCTAGTGAACCTTAAATTAGCATCTGATCAAAATTGAGCCGGACTGGTGATTTATAGACAAATAAATATTGTGACTATAAACTAAATATATTCATTAGTGAATCTAGTCATCATACTTAAATTGTCACCTGATCAAATTTGACTCGGACTGGTCCATGTAAACTGCGCGCAAAACCGAAACGATAAAACAAGGTGACTTGACGTAGATTTAGGTAATGAAAGCGACGCTCCAAAAATTTGTCGAATCGAAAAAAATAAAAAATTGCTAAAGGCACTGAAAGCCATCCCAGCCTCGGCTCATAACAGGTGTATGAAAAATTGGATAAGGCATTGGTATGCTTGTATTGGCTCTTCAGAAACTTATTTTGAAGGCGTTAATAAAGATTCGTATTCAAATGAAATAATATGTTGTTGTTTTCGCACCCGTCATATATGATCTAATCGGATTTTTGGCATCGGTCAGCCAATCTTAATGGAATGCGATTAATCGTGGTCCAGTTAATTAGTGGGCGTTAAGCAAGTTTAGACTTCCGTTCTTAATTTAGTGCAGTTTATGCGCAGTGACTTGACTTTTTGAGTTCAAGCTTCCTTATGCGCATAAATCCCATGCAAATTGCTGTTCCATATTTTATGTACTGATTCTTCAACGTTGACTTCATTTCCTTAACCCATTAGGCGGCCAGTTCTAAACGCTTCCTGAGTTGCTGCCGTTGATTGCATTTACATTTTGGCATAATCAAGCGCTTTTTGCATAAATTTCAACTGGTTTATGCCATTTTGCTGCAAATTCGGCAAGCATTTCAAGTTCACATGTGTTTATGGTGTATTGTGAGCTTTCAATTTTTTCATAATTTTCTAGTTTTATTTTAATTTTGGAAGTAAATGCCTTTTTCTTTCCTTTCTTTGCATAAGAAACGCTAATTTTAATAAATTTGTTGTTTGACTAGTTGGTGGCGCGCACAAGTCATCGTGCCATTTAAATTTTGAAGTGTTTGAATTATTAAAAAGATTCAAAAGGTGTTATGACTTGAGCATTCTGCGGTCAAAATGCTAATTCTGTGTCATACATACATATGTGTTGTATGTGGGGAGGGATTGATCGAACGTTGAAAAAAAACAGTTGCTTATAGCGATAGCTTAAGTTAGTTTAAAGAGAAAGAAAAAGTAGTGTTTTTTTGGGTAGATAATAAAAAACTGTATGACGTAACGACAAAGAAGCTACCTGTATAATAAATTTTTAATGCAGACTATGATTTGGCTAATTAGAATTACTCACTTTATTACGGTAATAAACATAAATATAATTATGATATATTTTTGTTCCCATAACAAACTTTATGTAGTATTCAGATATTGCATTTTATAAGCTTATAATCGGCTGAGCTCAGGCCACCAAGGGTTACAGCTTGGCGAACTGTTGACGGCCTAAGTTCTTAGGTTAGCTGCGAATACCCAATAAGCAGTCCCTGACCAAGAGCGACAGGAGAGGGGGGTTCGGCTTAAAAGACCTGAAGCATCCTACGAATCTCCGGTGACGAGGCGAAATAGATGCCGCCTCAGAATAAGCATCCACAACCCCATAGAGGGTGGCCTCGAGGGATCACCTACCCACGAGAGGGAGGCAACATAGCGACGAGGGACGCTACAACGGAAATCGTAAGGAAAAGAAATCCCCAACTGTAAATGCTCGGCCGGGGCAACAAATGGCAGATAGCAAACTTGAGAAACACAGGTTAGCTGTAAATAACAAATACAGCCCCCGACTAAAAGTAAAGAGCACAGCACAGGCGACAACGCAAGAAACCACGCAACGAAGTAGGACCACGATTTTGACACACGATTTGGAAACGTTTGAACTTGGGCTGACGCCTGTGGCATTCTGTTACCTCAGTATGCAAGAGTGACATCTTGCAGAAATGGCTTTCAGGGTAATGTCATAGGCGCCTCCGTCCCGTTAAAACTTTGGCGGGGCTTCAAGTACGTTCGATACTACGTCGCCATTAGGTTGGTGGTACAGGCTCAGTTGATTTTAATCCTGACTAGTGCTATGGTCCTGGCTCTGAACACGAATTCCCATAAGGTTTCGTGTCAACCCCCGTGTGGCCTCCCTGCAATGCAAAGATAACCACAGGGACCGAAAATGCAACTGTACAATCGAGCAGAGATAGCGGCTTGAAGCGGGGACCCTTACAAACATGAATAAAGAATACAATGAAAACAACCTACCAGAACAAAACCAAAAAGGACGAATGGACGACGAGTTGAATGCCTTCAAAAGACAGAGCAAAATTTTGCGTTCGCCGCCACAGATGGGAAATGAGAGGGCACTCCAATCGGTTTGCACAGAGGAAACCGCCTCCTCTATGCCTGAATCGTCGGAAGCAAGCATGGAAACAAGTAATAGGACTCCGGCTACCGACCGAGGCCTACGAAATGGATACAACTCTCCAAGGCAAGAATTCATACAGAAGATGAGAGCAGAAGAGGATGAAGCCCTTTTAAAGTGCCGCGCTACCCTGAAAAAGATGAAGTTGGCAATGCTGAGACAGAAGAATATAAGTTCCGATGTAAAAAATGGGACTTCCGAGCTAGACGAACTTTTCGATTTTATCGGTAGCCTGCGCCAAAACTGGATGAAGGCAGAAAAGGATACGAGACGCACGACCACAACTAGGTGTTTAGAGGCATGCAACGAACACACCGATGTTTCAACCCCAGTGACAGCTCTTCCTAAACGAAGGGCACCAAGCCCAATGGAACAGGAGTCAGAGAAAAGGGGGCGAGGACCCGGAAATACTGTGTGGCACGTAGTAAGAGGAAAAAAGATACAGCAGGCAAAACGACATCAAAGCGCAGAACAAACTCAAGGACAAACAGATGACAAGCTCCAGAAGAAAAATAGGGCACCCAGAACAAGAGTTCGACCGGAAGCAGTGCTAATCAAACCGGCAGAAGGCCGCAGCTATGCCGAGGTGCTTCAAAACATAAGGCAACACGTCATGACAGACGAAGACAAAGTGGAAGTTCGGGCAATACGGAAAACAAAATCAGGTGCTCTGCTCTTAGAACTGAAGAAGGGAGAAAAACCGAAACCAGAGCTCCGAAATGCTCTCACAAGCAACCTACGTGGTATAGCTTCCGTAAGCGAGCTAAAGCAGAAAGCCACAATTGAGATCCGAGATCTCGACTCCTTATCCACCGCAGCAGAAATCACGACCTCCGTAAAACGTCTGCTAGAACAAGCAGATGAAGAAATCACAGTGAGGACCAGCGCTCCAAATACTCGCGAACAAATACGCGCATATGTGACGTTGACAGCCGATAGCGCAAACAGGCTACTAAAAGAAGGACACATAAAAATAGGATGGATCAGCTGCAGGATGAAGCTTATGAAGGAAGTTAAAAAATGCTACAGATGCTTCGACTTCGGCCATTTACAATGGGAATGCAAAGGCCCCGACAGAAAAGGCCAAGGATTATGCATAAGATGTGGGAAACCCGGGCACAAGCTGAAAGACTGCAAAAACTCACCGAGCTGTTGCCTCTGCGTAGAACAGAAGCATACCCAAACAGATCACATCCCAGGGTCTCGGTCGTGTGAGTCGTATAAGGAAAAAACAAGAACATGAAGATCTTGCAGTGTAATATGCACAGAAGCAAAACGGCTGACCACCTCCTGCCGCAGCTCATGCTGGAACTCGGAACCGAGGTAGCAATCATCAGCGAGCAATACAAAATGGCGCAAGATGGAACATGGCTAGAAGACACCACAGCAACAGCGGCAATATGGCTAACGGAAAGGAGCAGTTTCAAAAAAACAACCAGGGGGAGAGGAAACGGGTTTGTCTGGATAGAAAATGAAAGCATTACGATAATCAGTTGCTACCTGACACCGAGCGACCCTATCGCAGACTTCCAAGCAAAGATCGATGCTATAGAGGATGCTGCACGACAAAGAAACCGTCACATAATCATAGCCGGAGACTTCAACGCCAAGGCCTTGGAATGGGGCACACCGACTACAAACTCGAGGGGCCGGAAAATTCTCGACATGGCGGCTAGATTAGGTCTTATCGTCGCAAATAGAGGATCCCAAACCACATTCAGAAGACCAGGATGCAACGACACAACCCCTGATATCACGCTGGCGTCTGAAGGATTCGCAAACCAGCTGCGGGAGTGGAAAGTTTTGGAAGAATATACTGGTAGCGACCACCAATACATATCCTACCTCATAGGCCCAGATAAAAATCCAGCAACGACGATAAGAAAAGGAACACGTAAATGGAACGCTTCCAAGCTAGACCCAGAAACGGAATGGAAGAACATAAGGAATATAAAGCTGCGAAAACTGAGCTGAAAGACGCTATAACGAAGACAAAGAAGGATAAATGGGAAGAGTTACGTAACGATATAAACAACAATCCGTGGGGTCTCGGATACAAAATCGTAATGAAAAAACTCGGAGCAAAACAGTCCATCCCCGAGTTAAACGCCGCAGCTATGGAGCACATCGTAAACACTCTGTTCCCAACCCATGACCTAGGAAGAGACCCTCCAGAACATACACAAGAGAGCTCATGCCCGCCCTTTTACCTTGGAGGAAATGAACACGGCAGCAAAAACTTTAAAGGCCAAAAAAGCCCCTGGGCCTGACGGGATACCAGTGGAAGTGTTAAAGCTAATCGCTATGGAACGCCCGCACTTACTGCTATCCATGTATAACGCATGTCTTAACGAGGGCATTTTCCCAGAAATATGGAAGAGGCAGCATCTGACCCTAATAAGCAAAGGCAAAGGAGACCCAGGAACACCATCAGCATACCGACCTTTATGCATGCTAGACACAGCAGGAAAGCTATTAGAAAGACTGTTGAAACCCCGCATCATAGCCGCCATAAACGATGCTGGAGGCCTATCAGAGCGACAACATGGCTTCAGACCAGGCAGGTCCACCATCGGGGCCGTGGAAGACGTCGTGCGCAGCGTGGAGGGAAACTCATCGAAAGAACAACTTCTCGAGGCCAATAGTCCTCCTCGCAACAATAGACATACGAAATGCTTTCAATAGCACGAAATGGGAAAATATGATAGACGCACTGGAAAATCGCTTCAAAACGCCCTTCTACTTGATGAAAATGATACGAAGCTATCTTAAGGACAGGAAACTATTGTACGATACGAGTGACGGCCCACAAAGTAAGGAAATAACCTCTGGAGCAGCGCAGGGATCAATACTTGGACCAGATTTATGGAATGCCAGCTACGATGGAATTCTAAACGTTGAAATGCCTGACGATTGCTACCTCGTTGGCTACGCAGACGATATCGCCGCCGTCATAACCGCGCGTAATACCGACATGGCCAGGCGTCGACTGACACAAGTTATGATACGAACACAGACATGGTTGGACTCACACGGCCTCAGCCTAGCTGCCGAAAAAACCGAACTTATCCTGCTCACTAGGAAACATATCCCGCTGGAGGTAAACATGCAAGTTCATTCAGAAACTATTAAAACGACGAAAACCCTAAAATATCTAGGAATAAGAATGGACAACAAATTGACGTACTGGGCTCAAATCCAACATGCTGCAAAAAAGTCAGCCAATATAACCATGGCGCTATCAAGACTCATGGCAAACACCGGAGGCCCACTTGCAAGTAGAAGGAAATTGCTTATGGACACAACACAGTCAGTGCTACTATACGGTAGCGAAATATGGGCCGACACATTAAATGCAGAACACAGACGGAAAGTGCTTGCTAAAGTGCAGAGAACTGCAGCCCTAAGAGTCGCCTCGGCGTACCGCACTGTATCCGAATCCGCAGTGCTAGTGATAAGCGGCGTCATCCCAATAGACCTTCTCGCAAAGGAGAGAAGACAACTATGGCTATGGAAGAAAGACGGAATAGAAATACACATGGCCACAAGACAACAGGCGAGGAAGCAAACTATTGAACTCTGGCAAGATCGGTGGACAAGGGAGAGCAAAGGAAGATGGACCGCCAAACTGATTAAAGAAATAGAGAAGTGGCACAGTAGGAAACACGGCGAGGTAAACTACTATATAACACAGATGCTGTCCGGCCACGGGTATTTCCGAAAAAACCTATACAACATGGGAAAAGCAGAAAGCCCAGCATGTATTTATGGAGACGAACCACTAGACGATGCAAACCATACCATTTTCAAGTGCCACCGGTGGAAAGAAGCCCGAAGGACTGTACAAAAAAAACTCGGAGAACTAAGTGCGGAAAATCTCTTAGAAAAAATGATATCTAGCAGCGAAAACTGGAAAATAATAGCCTCGTACGTGGAACATGTTCTGCGCACTAAAAAAAGAGACATGGACGCGGACTCCCCATAGAAGCCGAGCCAAATAGCTTGATGCTGGGTACAAAATCGTAGGCATCCCTGGACGCAGGGAGAGTAGAAATTGACCTGTAATGGGTCCATCTTGGAAACCTTGCCCTGAAGTAATGCGAAAGCGGTCCCGGGGTAGGGGAAAAAATTCCATGATAGAAGGGGGGGGTGTTTTAGTGGGTACACCACTCACGTAGGATGACGATCCCTATATGGTGCGAAGGCATTTTAAACCCTCCTTACGGCCTAAAAAAAAAACAAAAAAAAAAAATCATGACAACCAGATTAGAACTGAAAAATAATTTAATTTTTTAAATTTTACGAGAGTGTTAGGAAAAGATTTAAAGCTTTCAGTTCCAATCATATAAATTGACGTGTTGTTCTCTCATGAACTTCAAATTTATAAAAATTTATTATAATCTTATTTTGAGCTCATAGAACGGAACTTGCTTTCAATTAAAAATTCCCACAGTTTAAACAAAAACTCATCAATCAAATAGCTAAAAATTTGCAAGGCAAATCTTAAGGCCAGTTCAATCCAGCAAATTCAGTGCAATTAGCAATTGAAATGCTAAAATTATTATTATTTTGCATAACATATTTAGGCTTGCCCTGGGAACTTATTTTCAATCAGATAATTTGGGTTAATTTGTGTATGTATGCATGCATTAAGTCTACTTTGAGGCATTATTAATATTTATGTTAAGTTTTTATCCCAAAGTGTCTACATTTAAGGCAACACCTTTCACGAAAATTAAACAAAAACTCAAAACTGGACGCGCCCTACTTGCAATGCTGTATGACTAAGACTGTATTCATCATTGCATAATTATTTTTACTTCAGTTTAATTTAAAATTTTTTCCCTTTTAAAGTGCTTCATATTTTCCCAGCAACTCTAAAGCAATAAAGAAGCAATTAATTCAATTTACAACAAGTTGAGAAACAAATACACAAAAAAGGTGTTTTTTTGGGCGAATGTGGTGTGAAACATCTGTTTCGGTACTTCAAATGCAAAAACATGTTATTCATACGGTTAATTAAAAATAAATTGTTTTATAAATTGATGGTGCATTATATGCTTGATTTTGCTTCATGCTTTTTTAACTGTGGTTATTTATTTATTTTATTTATCATTATTTATGCATTTTATCTTAATATATGAAACAGTGTTTAAACGGATATAATTTGGTTATTTATTAACATTAACATTATTTATTAATTTGATTTACGTGTTTAGTGATTAGATTTTAATTTATTAAATCGATTATTTAATTATAAACTTGAAGTAAAAAAATATACTCGTAAGTAATCAAAGACGTAAGCAAGGAAGCACTGGTTACTAATACTAATAGTATTTATAATAATTATTATTTTTTATTTTATTTCATATTTTTTATTTCTATTTAATTTAATACAATTTTTTTACTATTTTATTTTTACATTATATTTTACATCAGTTCTATGAGAATTCTAATTTGAATTTCCGAACAATTATAATTTTAATATTCACTTTTTGATTTAATAATTTAATTTATTTTAAATCAAATTAAAATATAATAAAAGAAAATAAAATAGATTAAATCAAATTAATTTAATTTAATTTAAGTCAAATTAAAATAAGTTATAATAAAATAAAATAAAAAAATAAAATAAAATAAAATGAAGTAAATAATATAAAATAAAATAAAATAAAATAAAATAAAATAAAATAAAATAAAATAAAATAAAATAAAATAAAATAAAATAAAATAAAATAAAATAAAATAAAATAAAATAAAATAAAATAAAATAAAATAAAATAAATTAAATTAAATTAAATCAAATTAAATTTAATTTAATTAATATCAAATCATTAATTTAACATATATATATAAGTTAATTAACCTTCTTCATCTTACTGAAGTTGACATTAAGTCATAACGGTAGTGCATTTGTAAGAAATCTACAATCTTATATTTAGGTAAAAAGTCGATTTTTTGTACGCGCACATTTAGCAATCGATATTGAGTTGCTTCAAATCATTCATTTAACATATTTAAGAGAATTAAATTTAGTGTAATTAAATTAAATTTAATTTAAAAAAAATATTTAAAAATTAAATTAAATTTAATTTAATGAAATAATTGAAAAAACGTAGTTAAAATAAATTAAATCAATTAAAATAAATTAAATTAAATTATTAAAAATTAAAATTAGAATTAATTAAATAATTAACAAAAATAAAATAATTAAAAAATTAAATATTAAAATTTAGTTTAATTAAATTTTATTTAATTAAAAAAAAACTTATTTAAAAATTAAATATAATTTAATTTCATGAAATAATTGAAAAAACGTAATTAAATTAAATTAAATCAATTAAAATAAATTAAATTAAGTTAAATTATTAAAAAAATT
This sequence comes from Bactrocera correcta, assembly GCA_027475135.1. Classification (NCBI taxonomy): domain Eukaryota; kingdom Metazoa; phylum Arthropoda; class Insecta; order Diptera; family Tephritidae; genus Bactrocera; species Bactrocera correcta. The sequence goes on along the minus strand of CM050323.1, from coordinate 85,149,512 downwards.
ATATTAGAATTAATTAAATAATTAACAAAAATAAAATAATTAAAAAATTAAATATTAAAATATAGTTTAATTAAATTTAATTTAGTTAAAAAAATTATTTAAAAATTAAATTTAATTTAATTAATAATTTAATTATTTCATTAAGTTTATTTTATTTTACTTCATTTAATTTGATTTAAACTAATTTATTTTAATTAATTTAATTTAATTTGAATGAATTATATATTATTTTAATTAATTTAATTTAATTTAATTACGTTTTTTCAATTATTTCTTTAATTTTAAAATAATTTTATTTTTTAATTATTTTATTTTATTTTATCCTTCATCTTCTTCTTTTCATCTCAATTTTATTTCATTTTATTATATATAATTAATTATTATTATTATTATTATTATTATTATTATTATTATTATTATTATTATTATTATTATTATTATTATTATTATTATTATTATTATTATATATTTAATATACTTTCATTTTTATTTTATTTTATTTCATTTTATTATATTTAATTTTATTTATTTTTTTTTTTTCAATTTTTGTTGCCTTGTCATTTTGTTGGACTTTTCTTCAGTTCCATGACAATTACAATTTTAATAACCTATTTCTGTTTTATGTTTTTACAACTGCAGCGTTACTTATTTTGACTTTTGTTGTTTTTGTTTTTTTCTGTTCCATTTCGAAACGTGTGCAGCTGTAAATAATGAAAGCTGTCTCAGCCGTACGTATGATATGAAGTAGAACTCGTCTTCGCCGCTACAGCACTCATGCATACTCACACACACACACGCACATACACCAACAACACTTCTGCTTTGAGCTTATGCTGCGCTCTGTCAGCAGTGAAATTTGGAAAAGTGAAAATTATTCAAACACATGAGTTTATAAGCACATTAATATACATCAAACATACATACATACATGCAAACTTTTTATTCATGAACTTGTCTGCAGAGAAATTGCCGAAAGCGGAAATCTTCTGCAATCGAATTTCTACCGACTTACGCCAGGTAGCGGTGAATATGTGTGTTTATGACCTGTGCGTTTTGTGTGCACCGATAAGTGCATGTACATACATATATATTATATATATGTATATATGTATATGCACTTATGTTTTCCAAAATCTTTAAGCTGTGTATGCACACAAGCGTCGAGTACATGCCACATGAATATGCGTTTAAGAGCTGAAAGTCTCTCGCTGCTGAAGCCCTTGGTTATGCTACTTAATGCTTTCTACTATTTTCGATTCACTTCCCGCATGGCGATTTAACTGTCTTCAGTCTTACCGTTAGTGTGCAGCTCAGCACCTCCGTTAGGTTTTTTTAGGTTCTTAACTGCCTGCAAGCATTCACTTAAGTACAAGACAATTTCCCCCGAATTGCTGTTTAAATACCTTTTCGTGGTTATTGGTTTCGCCGGTGTGTTTTATTTTCACTTCCATTTCTTTTTTTTAGTCTACCATTACCAAAGGCACTAATGACCGAGAGTGAACTGCGACCTTAAATCATCAACTGCACCTTCCTTTACAATTACGGCGAACGAGCAAACATTGCACTTCTTAAGCTTATTTCGGGCAATTTTGGTGTTTAAGTTCGGCTTAAAAACCATTATTAAGTCTGCCTCTTCGCTTTTCGCCGTTTTAATTTATTTTCACCACAAAAGTTGACTTTTCAAACTTTTTTTTGTGAATGTGTCGTTGGGTTAATGAACTCTTCCGCAGTGACTTAAATAAACTTTTGTGCTCGTATGAATACTTTTATTTGAGGTGTCTTAACTTGCAATTCACTTTATTTGTGTTTTTGTATCATTGCCACAGCTGCTTTCTTTTCGCTTGCCTTGCGCCGCTTGTCAGTAGTTGTCACACCCGGGCGCTTACGCTCTTCTCTTCTCTCAGTTGCGACTTCCTTGGCACCCACACAAGGGCAAACCGCAGACAGTGTTCAGCAAAAGTTGTGGCCCTTTAACCAGAAAGGTATAAAAAGGTTGAAAAAAGCGTTGCCATAAGCCCGCAGAAGTCTTTAGTCCAATAATATTGTATTTAGAGTAGACAACACCTTTTGGTAGAACTCAAATCTTTAAGAACATAATCAAAGCTTTTTCACAAAATCGGAAAAAATTTCAAAATATTAAAATAATTAAACAACGATTTTTGTGGCTTCTTCGTTATAGTTCTTACCTATACTTTCTTACTTCGATATATTTCTTAATTAGTGAAGTAATACTTTTTGATCTCTAAAGCTATTATGCATAAGAATTTATAAAAATCTGTCTAAATTACCGCAAGTACGCTTGCGTCCGCAAAATTTTCATTCCCAGTGTTCCTGTCAAACAACCAGCCTCTTATTTGGCAAATATGTGCGCTGCAGCTGAGCAAATTTGGCTTTCTGTTTGCTTTGAATTAGTTTAAATAAAAGCAAATTCGTAAAAAAAAAAAAAATAATTTGCATATAACACAATTTTTTATTAAAATGAAGAGCCGATTTTTGTCTGCGCCGTCAGAAATTTAATATTTGTTTACAACGAGTTTTTGTTTTTGCATTGTGCTACCTTTTTTATCTTTTTCATGCAATTTGATGCCAGTAAAATGCGGCTTCAGTTTAATTCCGCATAATTATATTTAAATAATATGTTTTTTTTTTGTTTTTGCATTGCATTTAATGTCTTCCTGCCCAGTCTGGATTCGCACACTGACTCACTCAGCATTTAATTCGTATTAAAAACAACAAGAGCTAATTTAATATTTAAATATGCAGCGTCAAAAATTGGATTCAAATTTAAGCGGTTTTCGTGGTCTCTGCTTTATCTTTGTCGCCTGAAATTTTACACTTTGTCGCTTTGCTGACGACAAAGTTTTTATTTTATTTTATTTTATATTTTTTTCAAAATAAATTTATTTTTTTTTTCTGTAGCCACATGCTTCACATACAGACACATAGCTAAACGTCAAATTATGCTTGTTTTCTGGCAAGTCAAACTTGACGAATAGTCCGCCATTCGAGTGTAAACACGCCATTACTCTGCCATTTCAAAATGCCAAACTTTGTCAGCGAACACACTTTACCGAGTGCTTTGACATTTGCCTACTCCAAAATGTTTTACTGCTGGTGGTTTTTATGGCGCCTGCTAGAGTGGCGTTTTCGTTAATCGAGCGGTGATTTGTTAATATCGCTTGCGCTGTTCGAATGCATAAAATTGAGTAGCTGCGCCGTTTGACGCACGAAATGAGTGCGAAGCTTCCGTTTTGACGGTTTTCTGCGCAGTTGCATTGCTAGATCGCAACTGATACATATAATTAATTTTTTTGTTTAAGTCAGCGTTACTTATGGGCCATCAGGAAGTAAATATTATTTTAATTCACTTAATTCGGCCTTTTTATTTATGACACACCCACACACATGCGCGACCGCACGACCGTGTGGTTCCCTTAGCGCGATGCTGATTGAAATCAAAAACTGCCACAATTAATTATTGCAATCACGACATTAATTAAGTATTGATTTAAAATCGCATAAATAGCACGCAGCTTAAGCATGCAAAGCGGTATAATACGAGTAATAATGAATGATATATGTGATATTTATATTTATTTGCGTATAAATACGCGCACAAGAGCATTCATTAATGCTCATTACTTTTTCTGAAATATTTCATTATAATTTTTTAATTCAATACTGTCTAAGTTTAAAGCAAGATTGCATATTTTGCAATTTAATTCAATTTTTCAACCATTTAAAATATATTACAGCAAGCGAGAAGAAATTGGCATGCCGACTAGTAAGCTTTCGCTATGAGGAATGTGATGGTTGAGCTTTTGCTTACTCTCCTTGCCTTTAAAATATATAAATTTGTATAAATGTTAGCGAAGGAATTCGCATTCGTAAGGACCTACTTACAACAAGGACATGTCGCGCTGTTAGAGAAAAAGCTCTTGGAATCATAGCGCCATCTGCGGGAAAGCTTCCGTAGCTATGCTTAAAACGCATGCGAAGGCTTCAAAAGCCGCCCGCCAAACTACGAACTGTTTAGGCAAAAATTTAAAATTATATCGTTATTTTAAGGGTTATATGCAGTTAAAACTTTCAAAAAATCGATCACACAGAAAATTTCATATCGTTCCGGTGAATATTTTCAAAGATACACGCAAAATTAAAAAGGGCGTTTCACAGTGCTTGGAGGTGCATTCCAAACTTTAAACACGTTTTGCTGAAAATGGTGTTTTCGAAGTCGGCCTTCTAAATGTATATAACCCTTTAAATTGATACTTGTGTTTAGGTTCACCAAAACAGCTCTTTAAACTCGTTTTCGAAGACATCTTACATTAAATAATGGTGCCGGTTATTTTGAAAGGAAGCTTAAACCATTACTTTCTGTATGTTTTTGCTAAACAGTTGATAAACACTCAATTTATTTCTATCAAGTTGATTTACTTAGTTTTTAGTTATTTGCTCTGGCCTTTAATTTCTTAGGTAGGCTTGAGTAAAAATCGATTAACGAGTTTTGTCACGATATTAAAGCCCATTTTCTATGCTTCTAGCGTAAATTTGGTCATTGACTGGCAGTTTGGAGTGACTTACAATGCGATGTATGACACTTTCAAGGAGACTAACAAACAAAATATCAAACCCAATTGTTTTTCATTTCAAATTTACAATCAAGAGTTAAAAAATATGTCTGTGAAAAATGTTTTAATTCAAAGTTGGAATTTATAACTGTTTTATTCTTCAAATATACTTTCCTATATTATTTGCATTTTTCTAAGATTTTTGTATAAAAATTCAGCGTAATTAATATCGTATGAAATTTTTATATTTATTTTGAATCCGTCTCCATCTATTAGCCAGTCGATTTTACTACATTTACTTTTTACATTTTGCTGTCAACAACTAATGAGATTGAAGCAATCAATGAGCAATCGAAAAATAGGGCCAGAACTGATCAACTAAAAAGGGTTCATCTTCCATCAGAATAACACTAAGGCACACATCTTTTATGGTTCGGCAAAACTGGGAGAGCTTGGCTGGAAAGTTTTGATGCATCCACCACATAAGCCGGACCTTGCACCATCGGATTACCATTTATTTCGGCCAATGCAGAACTCCCTTAATGGAGTAAAGTTGGCTTCAAGAGAAGACTGTGAAAATTACTGGCCGCAGTTTTTCGCCGAGAAACCAGAAAAGCTTTACACTGATGGAAAAATGTCTCTAGCGGAAAAATGGCAAAAAGTCATCGACCAAAATGGTACATATTTGGTTCATTGAAGCTTATAAATATGAAAAAATAAGTTGAAGTTTGATTAGAAATACGAAAGGACTTTTTCGACTTCTCTATACATATACTAGAGGCATGCGAATTGTGAAATAAAAATGTAATATCTAATCCCAAAAAAATTAATTTAATAATTAGTTTAATCAGAAAATGGGGTTTAAAGTTTGAAAATTTAATTTTTGATTTTAAAATCAGAATTCCAAATCGGTAAAATATTGTTTAACTCATAAATATAACTAATAAATTTAAATATTATTTTTCATAACAAAAGCTGAAATGAAAAGGAATAAAAACGAAAGATTCACGTATTTCTAAGTGGAAAACTATAATTAAAATTAATTAACTGTGAAAAAGACAAAAAATGTCAAACTTTGTGGATATTTTATTAAAAATAAGCTTAATTTTGAAAATTAAATCCAAATGGTAGAAGACGAAAAACACAAGCGCGAAATAATTTAAAACTGAAAAACGCAATTTTATTATTTTTTTTTTTTTTGTTAAGTTGGGAAATTTTTTTTTAAATTTTTTTCAAAACAGTGTTTAATGTTAAAAATTTTCATTTTTGTTTTCTATCCAATTTTTTGGAGTAGAAATTTATTCTTATTTTTTCTTTCAATCGACAATGTATTTAAAAAAATTTAAAAAATTATTTCTAATAGAGACTTTCGCGAATACCAAACAAAAAATAACAGTTTTTACGTTTCTGCAACTGTTGTTCCTTTACCCCGTATATGACATATTTTTAAAAGAAAAGCTTTCTAACTATACAACTTTCTATATATACAATTTCTTGACATTGAAAATCCGCGACTATGAATACCCTCTTCGCGTGACTATCTTCCCCAATTTACAAATTAATCAAGAAAGTGCGAATTAAACGAAGTGCCACAAAGACCATTCGCTGGTAGATCGCCGCCGCGTCGTAAGAAACGTGTTTGCGCTACAAATTGTGGCACAGTCACAGTATAAATTGATGAATAATAAATGCAAATAAATTTGTTGGCGGCAGACAGTCAGTCTGACGGCACAGTTCACGCTTACAAACTAACTAGAAACGCCATTTGCGCACAAAGCAACGGCACACGTAAACATCATAGAGGGCCAAGGCATCTAAACGAGTTCTGCATAATTTACAGAATACCAAGCGGATCCAATAACAGAATACCAATGCGCTTTAAAGCCGCACATACACACACGTACACACATTAACAAAAAAAAAGTAAAAATGCGCTTATTTTTCACATACTTATGCAAACTTGCGCACTTTTGCTTTCTTCGCAGTAGCCTCATTGGCATGGACTAGGCATTGCTGAGCCCAGAAGATTCGCTTTTCATTACGCTGACTTTGCACTATCGAATCGGATATGTATTTCATTTTGTTTTCAATTCTTGGACTCATTTTACTATTTACTACTTACATAAGCGACATTTTCCACACCAAATGCGCACACACACGCACTTACTGCATGCACAGCCCACAGCCGTCTAATTAGTCTAAGGTTAATGCTTTTAATGGCGTGTCAGCGTAATTTAAGTTGGCGGTAACCCGCACGTGGAGGCACTACGAAGGCATTGGTGTGTGCGTGCACGTCGTTGGCAGAACGTGAACTGTGCTCTTGAAGAGTATCTGGTTCGACGCCAAACATTACAAAACCGTTAAAGCCTCTCTTAATGAAATGCTAGAACAGTTTGATAAGCATTACGTAATTTGAAGACTAGCGGTAGTCCAAATGGACCATTTCATAACGAAAACTTTCGTAAAGAAGTTCTG